>JBAIZL010000001.1:85211482-85218982 GCA_036971475.1 Prosapia bicincta | reverse complement strand
CTTAGATAAACTTAAAATAGTAAACCAGTTGAAGAATCGTAGTGTTAGAACAAGCTCATATTGTGAACAAGTAGTTGGATAAAAAACAATATCGGGCCTTGAAAAGGTGTGCAAGATTTTTATATACTGTATGTTTATATATTTTTAAAAAGGTGTGCAAGGGGGGCAATATATTTTTGTCAGTTCTGAATTTTTTTTTTATCCTTTAAACTCTGGGCCTATTATAATCTATTATATACTACTTTATGTCATATGTGTACTGTAGTTGTAAAATGTGCTATAAACCTAATAGATAATTTTGCCTTTAATAATTTCACTCTTTGTATTCTTTGTGTTGCTCAGATAACACTAAGGACTATTGTAGGTTATCATAAAGTTCACTTATCATGCCTCCGTCCACAAATGGTTTCAGATAATCGATGTTCCCGTGTAAATTTACGTACCCACTCGAATCTTTACATGAGTGTGATCCTCCGGGACTTAGATTCGACTTTTCATCCAATATTCATGTAGCAATATTTTTCTACTTTTGTAGAGTTTTATGAGTCTAAGCAAAACGTCAACTGAACAGCTGTATGAATTTATTCCTTAAATGTATTTGTATATATATAATTAATACATTAAAAATGTTTCAAAAACAAGAATACTTTTAATGCATATATTTATTCAAAGCTTTTCGCCGATAAAACAGTATCAGCATCTTCAGGAAAACATTTTATTCGATAATTATTTTCCTGAAGATGCTGATACTGTTTTATCGGCGAAAAGCTTTGAATAAATATATGCATTAATAGTATTCTTGTTTTTGAAACATTTATTTTATTAACTATATTACAAGAAAACGTATCACCATATTTAATATAATATTTAAAATATATATATATATATATATATATATATATATATATATATCCAGCTGTTATTTCTAAACATGTATTTTCCAGTTGAAAGATAACTTACAATGGGAATTTACCTATCTAAATTGCCCAACTTACAACCTTACAAATGGGAAATGATAAGCGGCAAAATAATAACTAAAAGCAATTGTTTACTGACCCATATTTTGATAATCAATTAAGATGCTCAAAGGCCTAAAACTCACTGTTATTATTCTTTATAATAAGGCTTACAATTTTTGTTGGGTTCATACAGTCTACATTTAGTTAAAGAAGTTTGACGATTCATGGCAATTTTGTATGACCAAAATGACCAGCGAGTCGGACCACCCCAAACTTAGCCAGTTATTGTGGTGTGACTTTTTCGAAAATATAAAGTAAAACATGCTGAAACATATTCCAAGGCAAAAACAGAATTGGAACTTCACCCGTTCAAACCGCTAATACTTCGTACTTTCTGATTTGAACTAAAATATCATAACTAACACAGGTCGCCCAATCAAAATGAACATTTACACCTGACGGCAGCTGTATATTGTGCTGCAGGCAAAAAGACAGAAATGCAGTAAACGGCGTGAAAATAACTTGAAGATTATTAAAATGTATTGTTTTTATTCAACTGTCAGAAGAGTTGTAGCTCCTTGAGTCCAGCTGTGACCCTGTCAATGATCAGTGTTGAACAACACAACGAAATACAACAAAAGTTATCTAGTCAGTGCATTATCCAAGGGTCGCAGCTTCTCTACTTCTAGCAGTCAAAAGAGTTCTAGCTCCTTGAGTCCAGCTGTAACCCTGTCAATGATCAGTGTTGAACAACACAACGAAGTACAACAAAAGTACTGTCATCTATTCAGTGCACTGCCCAAGGGTCGCAGCTTCTCTACTTCAAGTAAGCGACAATTATTTTCCTCTCTTAGTATTAGTTCTTCCCAATCTAACCTCTCTTCATCCTACACCTTTAAGTAAAAAGGAAAATTCTCTGTACGACCCAGATAAAGTTCAAAACTATTTCAGTTATGAAACTCTGATTACGAGCAGACCCTGTGTTACACGCCTATTTGATATTCTGATATAATTCCTATGCTTATTCATACAGCGTCTTCACATCCCTCACGTGTTTAGCCAACTTAACTGATCGCACAAAACAAAAAATAGCCTCATATTCTGACTAACGTAAGATACAGCATATTCTGACTAACGTAAGATACACCATATTCTGACTAACGTAAGATCAGCATATTCTGACTAACCTAAGAAACACAATATTCTGACTGACGAAAGATAATCATGTTCCGACTAACGTAAAATAGGCCTACATCATATTCTGACTAAATTTAGATACATAATAATCTGACTAAAGTAATAAACATCATATTCTGACTAACGTTAGATACATAATATTCTGACTAAAGTAGTAAACATCTTATTCGGACTAACGGCAGATAGGCCTACTATATATTCTGACTAACGTTAGATACATAAAATTCTGACTAAATTAATAAACATCTTATTCTGACTAACGTAAGAAACACAATATTATGACTGACGTAAGATGATTATGTTCTGACTAACGTAAAACACATAGTATTCTGACTAACGGAAGATACTCCATATTCTGACTGACGTATGATCATCATGTTCTGAGTAACGTAAGGCACACCATATTCTGACTAGTGATTGGAAGTAAATTGCAAACCTGTGATTTAGTGACTGTTATTCGTAAATAACAGTTCAAACTGTTTCATAGCGAGATGAAGTAGCAGGTTCTTGCCTAACTTAACTGTGACGGAGTGGCAAATCACGCCTACCCGTGAAGCGGGGCCCAAATTGTTTATAATTGTTACACACAGATATTCAAATTAAGGCCGTCGATCGTAAACTATCCTTTACGTATGGGGGGCCTGGGGTAGGAGTGGGATGTATGTCAGTCTTTAATTTGACAAACGGCAAGAAAAGAAATGATCTCGATAATAGAACCTGTTTTTTTTTTACTGTAATTGTGATTCTTAGTTTCTTTTTATCACTAACAGTGACTGTGATTTGTGTCGGAGACCAGTGGTATTGCGATTGTGATTCTCAGATTTTCTTTTTCACTCACTATGACTGACTGTGACTGTGATTTGTGTCGGCAACCCGTAGTGTTGTGATTGTGATTGATAAAAATAGTTCTGAAACAGTTTTGTTTGAAGTATTTCCCTATTCATTTATACATAATTTGTTTCATTTAAGTCGATTATTTTTAGGTATTATTTTTAGTATATAGGCTATTACAATAAATACAGTGTTTGCCTGAAACAGTGTATGTGTGTGTGTGTGTGTGTGAGTGTGTGTGTGTGTGTGTGTGTGTGTGTGTGTGTGTGTGTGTGTGTGTGTGTGTGTGTGTGTGTGTGTGTGTGTGTGTGTGTGTGTGTGTGTGTGTGGGTGGGTGTGGGTGTGGGTGTGTGTGTGTGTGTTTGTGTGTGTGTGTGTGTATGTGTGTATGTGTGTGTGTGTGTGTGTGTGTGTGTGTGTGTGTGTGTGTGTGTGTGTGTGTGTGTGTGTGTGTGTGTGTGTGTGTGTGTGTGTGTGTGTGTGTGTGTGTGTGTGTGTGTGTGTGTGTGTGTGTGTGTGTGTGTGTGTGTGTGTGTGTGTGTGTGTGTGTGTGTGTGTGTTTGTGTGTCTTTAATAATATACGTTTTAATTCATCCAATATAGTTCAAATATATATGTGTTTAAGTGTAGTAGATGACAACTGATGTTAATACAGTTTTTTTCAAATAATATTTCAATAACAGGAAGCTGATCTACGATCGGGTCATACTCCGATATGTCTGAAATTTTAAATATTATATTTTTTCAGTGAATAAGTTAAAATAACATTTTTTAACACTTATAAAAAATAATTACCTATAAAAGTATCTAATATTCTTAATTCACAAAAATTTACGTATTGGTATTTTTAAACTAATTTTTTCTTTTATGTAATAAAATACAGGACATTGAAAGGGATGTAAAACCTGAAATTTCTATAAATATTATTTATATTTTTAGTAAACTTTTTATAGTTTATTTAAGTTGCTAAGCTTTGAAGTAAAAAACCTTCGTTTTATTAACATAGTTTTTAACACAATAATTCAATAATATAAAACAATTATACTGACATGTTGAACTGACATATCATTGCCTAACCTCGATAACTAATATCAACTTAAAATCATAGTTGAAAATCCAGATCGCGTTTAAAATCACAGTTGTTTCAAAGTAGCAACCCCAATTTGACCTGGAATTGTGAAATGACTGTTAGTCACATCATTGATTCTGACTAATATATGATCATCATGTTCTGGCTAACGTAAGATACATGATATTCTGACTAACGTAAGGTAGCCCTACACCATATTCTGACTAACGTAAGATACATGATATTCTGATTAACGTAAGATACAAATTTGTTATAGTTTATTTTAAACTGCGCTCATTTTAAAACTGTTTTGCACGTCTTGCACTTTCTTTTACTCTCCATTGTACCAGCCCATTTACGTCACATGATGGTGTGGGCTGTCTACGTCAATTCAAACTAGCTTTCGCTGGAGTTTCGCGTGTGCAGTGAAGTACAAGTATTATCTTGCCGTTTACGCATCATCCCTCGCGAATACATACTATACTATCCAACGCGGATAAACTAATTTGCCAGGTAAATGCAGCGTGTCTTGCGTAAAGTAGCTTGGTTATTAAACCAGAAGCAGGTGACGCAAGTGTGGAGCGCAGGTGACGACTTAGGCTAATCGTTGTAAAACCTGGGAAGTTCCCCTCTGCACAAGCATCGGACAGACGCAGAAAAACACTGGAATTAAGTTGAAAATATATTAGATCATTAAAAATGCCGGGCGGCTGTGTCAAAAAGAGTATGGGGGTTTTAAATGTTTGTAATAATAATGCATGTGTTAACAGTGACCTACATTGATTGGTGGCACGTGAAAGGAAAAAAAACTCAAACAGTGTTACTGAACAGTGTTAAATGGGCTCCATTAGTCACAGCAAGTTGATGAGCGTGTTTGGAGTAATGACTCTTCAAGCCTTTCACAAGTCGGGTAGGTCAGTTAGTAGCGGTACTACGCATACACGATCATTTATTAACTCCCAAAGAAGGGACATCTTACGGAAACTAAATCAGCCATCCGGCGTTTGAGGACCACTTTATTTAACTAACCAAACATGTAGGCCTACACAGTTATGCCAGCGATGAGACCACCTAGTTACCAAAAAAAGGTTTCCCGGTTCGTCTTGTAAAACTATGAGCAAAGTACAATAGTTTTAATGTAACGAATCACAATGCCTTCAGCGAACAGCCCATAAAACTGCATCAGGGTATTCCAATAAAAATGTTAAACTATTGAACTGAACATAAAACTGAATCAGGGTATTCCAATAAAAATGTTAAACTATTGAACTGACTATAAAGCTGCATCTGGGTATGCCAATAAAAATGTTAAACTATTGAACTGAACATAAAACTGAATCAGGGTATTCCAATAAAAATGGTAAACTATTGAACTGACTATAAAGCTGCATTAGGGTATTCCAATAAAAATATTAAACTATTGAACTGAAAATAAAGCTGCATCAGGGCATTCCAATAAAAATGTTAAACTATTGAACTGACTATAAAGCTGCATCAGGGTATTCCAATAAAAATGTTAAACTATTGAACTGACTATAAAGCTGCATCAGGGTATTCCAATAAAAATGTTAAACTATTGAACTGACTATAAAGCTGCATCAGGGTATTCCAATAAAAATGTAAAACTATTGAACTGACTATAAAGCTGCATCAGGGTATTCCAATAAAAATGTTAAACTATTGAACTGACTATAAAGCTGCATCAGGTTATTCCAATAAAAATGTTAAACTATTTAACTGAACATAAAACTGCAGCGGGTTATGGCACTATAAACGTTATACTGGTGAACTGCCTATAAAACTGTCACAAGGTATTACACTAAAAACGTTAAATTGGTGAACTGCCTATACAACTGCAGCAAGGTATTGCACTAAACACGTAAAAATAGTGAACTGCCTATAGAACTGCAGCAAGGTATTGCACTAAACACGTAAAATTAGTGAACTGCCTATAGAACTGCAGCAAGGTATTGCACTAAACACGTAAAATTAGTGAACTGCCTATAGAACTGCAGCAAAGTATTGCACTAAACACGTAAAATTAGTGAACTGCCTATAGAACTGCAGCAAGGAATTTCACTAAACACGTAAAATTAGTGAACTGCCTATAGAACTGCAGCAAGGTATTGCATTAAAAACGTTAATGGACGGCCTATAAACCTGCAGCAGGGTTTCGCCCTAAAAACGTTAAATTCTGTGTCGTCTCGGGTTGGAACAGCTCATTTGGATTTATTGACGCACAAACTAATCTTACTATTTAAATGAACTCTTTATTCAACACTGTTAAAAATATCTTCTACAAGAAGTTGACGCACAATTGTCTGTAGATAGACTGAAGGCAGTTGTAGGCCTTTCCAGACGCCAATGGAACTGCTAATTCAAGGCTAGCTTCCAATTTTCTAGGGCTACAAGATAAGAGCTAACATTTGTTCAGACACTAATGGTTTTACGCTTCTCTTAAGAGCCTGTGGTGTCGTTCGGGAGCTGATACTCTACAGCAGTGTCGTAGTATTTGCTGCTATTGCTTTCAAGGAGAAGAAATATCTGATAATGTGCATTGTGAAAACTGACATCTTATTCTCTAATAACTGTACACCTTGATGTGGTAGGCTGCAAAAAATATATAAAACTCTAAACTTTTCTTTTGAAAATACGTAGTTAAACAATAAGATATTACATTCTGACGATTGTAAACAGACTAAAGTATCTTAATTATATGGTTTTAATTTTTATCTTGAGGCGGTTTCTCTATGAACAGAATTACACGATGAAACAAACCTAGTAATTGACACCTTACCAATAGGGCTATATATATAGCGTGCCAACTCTATTTATGCACCAACTTTATGTAAGTACAAACTCTTAGTGTACCAACTCAATGTAAGTTCCAACTCTATGAGTGTATAACAGCTCTGAGGGCGTACGAACTCTATACATGCACCAACTCTATGTAAGTACAAACTCTAAGTGTACCAACTCTTAAGTTCACATGGATAAAAATGCTGTGAGTTAATGTGAAAGCGTATATGCACTGTTTTCATAAATATACTAAGGTTATGTCACGGTGCTATTTTTAATAGAATGTAGAAGGAATAAGGCCTGAAGACGATAAAGTACTCGTTATTGAAACGTTGTCTGTATAAATAAATAGTTGTATCTGACTCGCAAGGCATCCGCATTTATTTAACAATATCTCTGCAAGTTTACCTCTACGAGTATAAACCCTTTTTATTTACATGGTTCATTGCAGCACATTATTCACTCGCCATTCTGTTCCTAGTATCTTCGTAGGTTTTGCTTCCTCTTCTTCAGTATCTTTATTGGATAATGATTTTTTAACCCTAATGTCTTGCAAAAAATAAACATAAATCCAGTTCAATGAATTGTGCATTTCATTTTTTCTCACTATGTGTGTTGCTCCGTTATCCACCTACTTCAAATCTA
>JBAIZL010000001.1:85151482-85206482 GCA_036971475.1 Prosapia bicincta | reverse complement strand
AATAGTGTATGCTTTTAACCTAGGTATAGTTTAAAACGACCTTTCAGCAGTAAAAGTTATAACTGATAAAGTTTGCAAAAATATTCAGTGAAACGAATTGGGGGGAGTTGCCTGTTGCACTTTCTCAGAGTTTTGATAGCACATGATGTGCGAACAGTAGATCTTGCTGAAAAAATTTTCTGAAGTTCAAATTTACTTCAAATGATGGGAGGCCAACTTTGTTTTCAAAATTTTAATGTTTATGCAGTACAGTAGAATGTTTAGCAAATAATAATGTTAGCAATAAAAAACGACTTTGTAATTAACCTAATTAATTTTTTAGTGAAATGGTCGACAAGCAGAGTTGTCATTACTATTCGGAAATAAGTATCTGGTTCGTTCTCGTGTACGTCGCAGCGATTTCTATGTAATGAAGCGTCGAGGAATTTTAATTTCTTCATTAACTTGGAACACGTAGTTTCAACAGCCTTATAAATCTTCAAAAGCTCAGATTTAATAGTTCTTAGAAGCACTTGAAATTCACTGAAATTTTGTAGTTTGTTTTCAAATTTCATATAAAAATACCTTGTTTCTTCAATTTATAAAAATTCTTTGCGGGTTTTTAACCATTCACCTTCTTCCTAATGAATATATCTCGACGGTCTTGCGATTTATAGCTCAGTAAAAAAAAAGTTCAGAAGAGAAGAAGTAAATTTATGACAAATATTAAATCGACCCCAGGAAAGCTGAACGTAGAACGGATGGAATGAAGACACAGGATTTTTTTATTTAAACTGTTCTTATTAGACCAACCATTAACTTTTCTTGCATTATCTTACCCTAAATACTCATATAGCCTAGCTAAAGCGCCTATTAACTCTTTAGTTCTTGTCTGGACATTTTCAACTACATAATATATTAAAACTAGCACAACACCCCACCACTACACTAACTCAAATGGTTTGGTTCTTTTCAATCTTCTGACAATGTACTGACTATCGAGCAGTTGAAGAGCAACTGCATTTGGATAAAGGTGATGTCTCTTTTCATGTTTTTGGGACATCTTTATTTCTTGTGTTATCTTCGGAATATTCAGATCTCAATGAGTATCTTTGTTTTTCTACATAACAAGGGACTAACCGAGTGGATAAATTTAAACACTTGAGGAAGGTTACCGCCTACAGTAAAGGAAATGAAGCGGCTTGCTTCTGGACACGAATAACCTTATCTAAAAGAGTTCAAATTCTCGTAGAGGCCATATCAGACCCTTATTGCACCGTTATTCAACCAGTGACTAGGGATGGTCGATTTAGTGACTTTAACTGATCGGTGATTTCAGTGACAGCGCCAGGCTTGGATCAGTGACCTTAGTACCGGGGACAAGGGATACTGAAACCTCTGTATGTGCCAATGACAGGCAGGCATACCCCACTGATGACGAAAGACAGTTCCGGTTACATTATTATTAGGAAGTTATTCTACTGCAACACATACACTCTGGTAGTAATCTATATAACCTTATAAAAATACTACAGAATCACCACCCTGTTCACATGATGCCGTAATCTCCCCTAAATCATGTTCCAGGAAATCTGTGTCCCTATTTTCCCTACCTGTATTCCCCCTTCTGAGTAGTAATACTCACACAGGTTTATCATAATAAAGCCACAGAAAAGTGTTTTAACACATTTTTCAACAATATTTGCTGACTGTTCGATCGCATATTCACTAATTCAAGGCAATGCCGAAGCCTTACACAATGGCTTTGTGTAACAAGTTCTATATTTACAAAAAAAGGTTAACTTCAATAGAATACCTACGATGGGCATTATAAACTGAATAATTACTCATGTCCATAGCCAGATCCTCACAAACTGTTGTATACAGGCTTAGGCCTAATCTACAACCTTTACGTCTAGTCAAGTAGGCCAATAATTTGGTGCTGTAACAATTATAGTAGAACCTCTATTCCAACTAACTGGGACCGTGGAATATCCGGGTTAACCGACACTAAGGAAAAATTCAAAGAAGGCATTGTAATTACAGAAACACTCCTTTATATTTATCAAACAACAGTAGGCTATATGAACGTACATATTATATGTACAGGTAAACTTCATTAAAATTTATTTCTTGGCAAACGAATCTGTCCATTTTGGCTGTTTAGTTTTGTGAACTGCTTTCGTGCTGTGCGATATGCATAAGACGCACAAAACATTAAGCTTATTATTTTGTTTATCTGTGTCTTATACATTTTTATTGTTGTTAGACTTTTTTGTATCTATTCTACGTATTTGTTTTTTTTTCAAATTTCTCACTTGTTTTTGTTATTTCTTTTTATTCTACTTCAAAATCATTCCGTAGGCCTATTATCCGAAGATCCGAGTTAAGGGAGTTCGAATTATCGAGGTTCCACTGTAAAGAAAAAACCGACTTATATGTCCTGTATATAAACTAATAGTTTGGGAAGACACCCACTTTTGAATTAGACACTGTTTTGGTAAGGAAAAGGCAAGAAAATATAAGGCAACACGAAAGTAGAAAAATTATACATATAGGCCTATATAAAGGCTTTTAAAAAATTGATGTGAGTGTGTGTGTGTAGGTGTGTGCACGAGCGAGCTCGCGCGCGCGTACATGTGTGTGTATAATTTGTGCATTTAAATCTGAATTAAGTAGCCGATGGAATTAGACAGGTGATTTAAACTTAACCACCAAATAATTAGTAAACAGCTGTTCTCTAGAACCTTAAAGCCTAAGTTGAGTGTATTCGAAACGTTAGCATATGTCCCACGATTTTACTTCGCAACGAAAACATCCCAGAGTATCTAGCCTATAGACGATTGCAGTTCAAAAGTAATATTCCAAATAAAACCTAAACTCACACTTATCAGTAAAAATAATTCAGCCATTATCTTTTTTATTCATATTATTATACAGGCTCAATATCCGATCGCCATTTTCCTATCTACAAACCTAATTAAAATAAATTTGAATGCAACCTATTTTTAAAGTGCAATAAAATACTGAAATTTCGAAGCCTACTGCTTAGTTTATGAAGATTTTTAAAACGATAAGAAAGACAAAATGTGAGAATTTGGCAAACATTTTCAGAAATGGCTAAAATAACTTCATAACCCATCCACATCTGTTTCAGCGTAGACATATATATGTTAAATACCATGTTACCTTTTCGAGCAGGACGAAATTAGAATTTGGTTCCATAGACTTTGATGAAATTTTACACGGACAGTATTTAACAAATCGGAATAAAAAATAAACAATAATGATATGCAAAAGTCTTTCAAAAGGCTTTGATTCAAACGTTGCTTATTGATTTTAAATGTGTGTAGATTTAAAAGGTCGCTTGGACGTAAATAGAATCTCACAAACTGAGCTGTGTAAAAAACAACTTTATCTCTTCAATACAATATTGTTCAGAGCATCTGAGTTGTTTATCACTTTAGTTGAAGCGTTGCGGTAATCTTCCATTATTTATTGCGTCCAAATACTAATGACAACTCCATATCGCCGTACGAGATTCAAATGTTGTAAGGTTTAAAGTATTAATTCTTTAGTTTAATTTTTAAAAATCATTTGTAAAAAGAGTTCTGCATACAACCGATTTTTACAATGAGTTTCTGTAAAACACCGCGCGTAAAGCTTTTCGAACAGGCTCGTGGCCTGAAAACAAATTTATTATTGATTGAGGATTTGTTACTTCAGTTACTAGATAGGCCTACATATAAAGAGGCATTTAGCCGGGATTGTGAGAAGAGGTGGATCCTGACCAAACAGAGTGACTCTTGATAAGTTGCTGTGATAGTAAATATTTCTCATAATAGTATGAATGAACTTATCAATTAAATTATACGCTTGTTGGCCTTTCTTACAAATTTAAATTATTTATTTTTTTTAGGTATTGAATACATAATACTATTACCCAATAGGCCTATAGCCTTAGCGCATCGTTAGAAATAGGAGTTTCAACATGGCCCTTTGGCTACATCAGAGATGAAAAATAAACACTACAAATTTACCCAAAAAACCAATAAAACCCCAAAAACAATCAATAATATAAAAAATCAATACAAACAAATTAATAAATTCATAGGGTAGGCCTACATCTTTTTTAAAAATTATGATAAACTCAGTGAAGCTGTTACTCTATAAAGAGGAAAATAATGTAATACAATTTTGAAAGTAGTCCATTCCAATCGTTTCATTTCAAACTCAAGTAAGCTGAAATACAAAATGTTTTTCTGTATGTAGTCTATAGTTAGTAACCATGGTAGGGAAAAATATTTATCTTCTGGTTCCTTCGGAATGCTACAGCCCTGATACAAAACACACATTTTAAAAATTTATTACAATTGTTAATATTACAATGGTGTTTTGAAAACGCAACGATTGTTAATGATTAAAACTAACTTCTCTCGAGAGAGTTATATTCTAAGGTACCAAGACAAGAGTTTAGTAATAGTTTAACCACGTATGTTTGCACTTAGACGTCTTCTGGTTGAGATGTGGCCGTCTGAAAGTTTTGACTTGGGGCGCATAGGTTATGTTGGGCCCCGACCTACAACGATATGCACTTATTTCGCACTAAATTATTTCAGGTTAAAATATGGTGGTGGGGAAAACTTTCCGACCTTTTAAGATAACATTAGTATCCATTAAGCTATATGTCTATATATATATATATATATATATATATATGTATACCTTAATGATATAGCCTATATATAGGCCTATACCTTAATGGCTATAGCCAATATATATATATAGGCCCGTATATAGAGCCTATATGGGACTAGAAGGCCTTAGGCCTTAGATAGTAGGCGCTGTGTAGCGTGTGCTATATTTCTAGCTCCACATTTTTTGACATAAGAGCCAATAATGTTTGGTAAATACCTTTTTATGGACAAAACTTTCGGCAGTTACATTTTTATACTAACTTTATATGACTGTACTCCATTCACTTACTTTCCTTGTCTTGGGAAAATGTTTTTGAAAAATATTATATGTACAAACCAGCCTAGTAAGTTTTATTTGACCTGTAGGCATCTGCCCAGGCGTTAACTGGGCCCACATATTAAATATCATATTTGGAGTTTTTGTGTTGTAGATCTTGATGTTTTCTTAAACAATTATTTTTATTGATATCACTTGGCAAAACCACTAGTTACTGATATTTTTCAGCAGACTAGATCAGTGCATTGTTCAATGCTGTGAGCATTGATAAATAATAGTTAATATGTTGTACAGATTTATGTTTAGAAAAAAATTGCCTATTTTTTCTTTATATGTAGAAAATATTTTAATTTATTCAACACATAGGGCCTACCATTAGTTTAAATGTAAAAATTGCTACAAATTACCATTTACTTCACGAATCAACAAAAACAGTTTAAACCAAGATTTTGGCATTATTTTTGTTATCTGCTATATTGAAAAATCAGGCAATTTTAAAAGAAAAGTGGGGCATCCAACCCCATTTTACGCTATTTTGAGAACAGACAAGGTCCATAGTTAAGTAGCCTATTTTAGAAAAATAGGTAACTAATTAAAATAAACATAGTAGTTAGATAAACTTAAAATGAAAAATTGGCTTAACTTTGAAAGTTGCAGTATTTGGCTAACAACTCATTCTATGCGAGCAAACGTACCAAATTTGTTAACAACCTACAGGCCTAGTCTAGGCCTATATGTTGTTTTATTTTGGTTTAGGCCCTATATGTTATTTCTATGCTAGCAGATATTTTCGTTTCTCTAAGATGCAGAAGAAATAGCCTACATATTAATTTCTTATATTAATAAATGTATAGATTCCAGTTAACAAAGCAGTATTAGGCCTACTTTCTTACATTTTACTTGTAAAATGATGATACTCTTAGCCTTCAGCAATATCGCTAAGCAAAATTCATATTTAAACTATTTTACGCGTACTATGCATTGTATAAATTAAAAAGTACAGAAATTCATAAAAGTTGTATTATGTCTTTAGAGTCTACATAGTTTTATTATAGTAGAAATGTTATTTTTTAAAGCTCAGAGTTTTTCACAGAAAATATATGCATAGCGTAAATATAGGCTAATTGTTTAAAAAAATTTGAATTAAAAATATTTTTAACAAAATTTCATATTTTCTATTGGATTTTTTCCCAACATAGTTCTTTTGATAAAAGCAACACGAAACCTAGAAAAGAAACTTTTGCATAATGAGAACAAAAGTGGGAAGACTTAGCATGGGAGGTGCAAAACCGCTAAGTGGGGATTGTCATTTTCAGCCATCTTGGATTAGCCCAATGGTTAACAGATATTCCGCTACTATCGCTAGCCCACAGGTTATAGTGAACAGCCCTGGTCTCTAGCGGCAGCATGACTTAACAAAAAAAAAACAATTTAATACATAAAGTGCATTCTAGCGGGTATTTTTTAAACTGTTCAGTTGCTCTGTTGACGTATTTTATTTTTACAGTAATATTGCCAGTACATATTTATGATTGAATTCAGATGTAGATCACTAAATGATTTATTGGAAACATTCTTTTATAAATTTTTAAAATGTTTAAATTTTGTACTATCAAGACGTTTTGGGATAGTTGTATAGGATACATAACGCAAACTATAATCTATTTCATGTTTATACATGTCACTTAACGTTATATTCCACAGAAGATAGAATAGTTACATTTATCTCAAACTAAAAATACTGGTAAATTTTCAAACAATATATAAAAAACAATCTAAATATATTTATGCACGCAAAACTCCATAAACTGATTTTTTTTTTATAAAACAGAGTTCTTTATATTCAAGTACTACATTACTACATAAAATATTTTCAATATAGCAACAACAAAATATCAGGTTAAGACAAATTTGGATGGAACAAAAATTTAATTAATTTAAATTTAAATTAAATCTAGTAACTTTAGCTGATAGGATTCACACGTTGAGACCGAGGGAAATGGAAGCAAGTCGTTCAATTCGAGAATAGGTTAGTTTACGTAGGAAACTATATTCATATTTTTAATATAACTACTTTGTATCTCTGGAATATATATTTTAAGATAGTAATGTAGAAGCTTGTGTAAAACTATATTTTCTTACCGTTGTGCATGACCTGGTTGGCCTACAATGGAGGTTACTCTGTCACCTAATCAGCCTGTCACCTTAGATTACAAAACTTATTTTTCTTTATTTTTCTAAACAAACCTATTCTGACCGAATACGTTGTAGCTTTATTTTTAATAATATATTGGCACATATGAAAAAACATTTATGGAATAGGGAAGTGTCCTATTTAAATTAACCTATTACTGAACTGAACGAGCTGTTATTTTTCTTCTAATCCATACGTAACTTATATTAGAACGTAAGCCTACGTAACGAACTTAGGTTGCAAACTGAATTTTGTTTATTATAAACTAAACATTTCCTATCCTAATAGCCTACCTTCTATCTTTATGGGGATAGAATCAAGTTTAATACAGTGCTCTGTTTTACTGAAAAAAACATTGATTTTATAAAGTTGAGAATGTGTTTACAAATGTTATGTTCCTAATTCTCATTTCAAATTCCACCACTATTTAGTCGACGTGTTTCCGACATTTTATATAGTTTTTTTCTTGTTTAGAATGTATTTGTGTGTAACAAATCGAGTTTATTTCTAAACACACCCTTTAGGTCTATATTTATCAGTAAAACAAAATATTGAAGTTGATCAAATCCTAGACAAGTATAGACTATTGTTATCTTTACTCCTAGCCATTCTTCTAGAAGCAGTGTATCATTTACTGTTTCCAATATTAGAATATCTTTCTTTAGTCCAACCATGTTTCTAGTTGTTCCGATTAAAGGAATTTTATGTAGTAAGACATCCCAATACTAGACTATCTAGGATATGCGCAATTCCTGCTACACGCGAAGAGAAACAATAGCCACCTTGACTTATTGACCTAAAACATAAACATAACCCTATTGACTTGCCGAAATTGTTTGTATCGCTACGAAACATAATGGGAAATTCATAAACTCATACCTTAAGTATAAACTCTAAAAGAACTGATCGGTTATCCAAAGATATCGTTAGGTGTTTTAGTGTTCATTTGGATACTGTTCGTCCATGACAATTCTTTAACAGTCAAAAAGTCGGTAACATTGACTAAACATTTCCTCTATCATTCACGAATTATACATTCACGGCTCCTAGATACAATTCGTCCATGAGAAACCTTTAACAGTCAAAAAATCGGTGACATTGACTAAACATTTTCTTCTTCAATCACTATATTATATATTCAAGGTTCCTGAACTCTGGTTGTCCATAACAAACCTTTAACAGTCAAGAAGTTGGTAACATTGACTAAAAATTTTCCAATCATTCACGAATTATCATTTCACGGTTCCTGGATACTGTTCATCTATGACAAAGATTTAACAATTGTTGATTCCATCTTCGCGTGAGCTACTAGTAACTCATGCAGTTACGGTCTGAGTTGACAAAGAGACACATCTCCCGGACATCTCCTCAACAAGCAAAGTAAGTGCTACTATAATCAAGTTTACAACATTTAAAAGTGTTTAAAGATTTAACATTGACAACGTCTGTAACAGTGAATTAACATTTTCTCTTTCAATCACTAAATTATCAATTCACGGTTCCTTGATACTATTCGTCCATTACAATTTTATAACAGTCAAGAAGTCGGTAACATTGACTAAACATTTTCTCCTTCAATCACTAAATTATCAATTCACGGTTCTTTGATACTATTCGTCTATGAAAATTCTTAAATAGTCAAGTAGTCAGTATCATTGACTAAACATTTGCTCCTTCAATCACTAAATTATTCATTCACGGTTCCAGAATCCTATTCGTTCATGAAAAATGTTTAACAGTTAGTAACATTGACTAAATATTTTCTATTTCGATCCCTTAATTATCTGTGCACAATTCTTGATACAATTCGCAAATATCAGGCCTTTAACAGTCAAGTAGTCAGTAACGACTACACATTTTCTCCTTCAATCACTAAATTATCGATTCACGGTTAATGGATACTTTTCCTCCATGACATCTTTAACAATCAAGACGTCTGTAGCATTGACTAAATATTGTCCATTCATTCACGAATAATCTTTTCCCGGTTCCTGGATACGGTTCGCCTACGAGAAACCTTTAAGAGTCAAGAAATTGCTGAACATTGACTAAACATTTTCTCCTTCAATCCCTTAATTATCTATTAACGTTTCTAGATACTCTTCGTCAACGTGAAACCTTTAACAGTCAAGAAGTCGGTAACATTTACTACCTATTTTCTCCTTCAATCCCTTAATTATCTATTAACGTTTCTGGATACTCTTCGTCAACGTGAAGCCTTTAACAGTCAAGAAGTCGGTAACATTTACTACCTATTTTCTCTTTCAATCCTTTAATTATCTATTAACGTTTCTGGATACTCTTCGTCAACGTGAAACCTTTAACAGTCAAGAAGTCGATTACATTGACTAAACATTTTCCAGTCATTCACGAATTATGCATTCACGGTTCCTGGATACTGTTCGCCAACGAGAAACCTTTAAGAGTCAAGAAATCGTTAAACATTGACTAAATATTTTCTCCTTCAATCACTTAATTTTCAATTCATGGTTTACTCGTCCATGACAATTCTTTAACAGTCAAGAAGTAGGTAACATTGACTAAAGGTTTTCTCCTTCAATCACTAAATTATTCATTCACGGTTCCAGAATCCTATTCGTTCATGAAAAATGTTTAACAGTTAGTAACATTGACTAAACATTTTCTCCTTCAATCACTTAATTATCTATGCACGGTTTCTTGATACAATTCGTAAATATCAAGCCTTTAACAGTCAAGTAATCAGTAACAACGACAATACATTTTCTTCTTCAATCACTAAATTATCGATTCACGGTTAATGGATAATATTCTTCCATGACAAATCTTTAATAACCAAGAAGTCGGTAACATTAACTAAACATTTTCTCCTTCAATCACTTAATTATCTATTAACGTTTCCTTGATACTTTTCGTCAACGAGAAACGAAAAGTGACTATCACTTTTCATAATCAGTGAAGAAGTCGGTCATATTGACTAAACATTTTCCAATCATTCACGAATTATGCATTCACGGTTCCTGGATACGGTTCGCCTACGAGAAACCTTTAAGAGTCAAGAAATTGCTGAACATTGACTAAACATTTTCTCCTTCAATCACTAAATTATCAATTCTCCTTTCCGGGATAATATACGCTCATGACAAACCTTCGACAGGCAGGAAGTCAGTAACATTGACTAAACATTTTCTCCTTCAATCACTAAATTATCAATTCACCTTTTCGGGATAATATACGATCATGACAAACCTTCGACAGTCAATAAGTCGGTAGCTTTGACTAAATATATTTTTCTTCAATCACTATTATTATCCATTCCCGGTTTCTGGATACTGTTCGTCCAAGACAAACCTTAATAAAAAGTGACAACGTCGGTTGAGATTGACTTAACATTTACTCTTTCATCCACTAAAGTATCCATTCACTGTTTCAGTAATCATGCTTTGATCTTTTGAGAAGCATTCTCGTCACGTGAATCTGCAACAGGTATCATTGAAGGGGGCAGATAGAGAGGGTAGACCGTATTATTGACGTTTAACAAGAGGTGTCTAGGCACGTCATCTACATTGATGGTGCACTTAACACCTCTATTTCAGATTAATACTCTTTAATAGGGTCCCACTTCGTAATTTATTTTTTGGCTGAATATTAATAAGGTATAAAAATATAAACAATATTGACAATAGGACACCTTACACTCCAAAGACGAATAGCGGCGCTGTATCTTTCATTTGAACTTCGCTTACTCTTACCATTACATCATCTTGAATGATTTAATGATGACAGGTTAGATGAAATCCGTTGATTCGCTGCGTCTGCTGGCTTCCGTCAAGATTATGAAGCAGGGCTTTACTTGGTAGGGAAGATGGATGTTTGGCAACGTAACATAACGTTTGTCTAGTTGGAACTGATATAAAGTGTTTTTCTCATGAATGAGATTATTTATTTAAATCTTCGTAAAGACTGACTGACTTTCTTCCTACTTTTTCTTCTACGCGTGTAGCGTTTGTGCGTGTCTTTGTGTGTGTGCGTGCGTGTGTGTGTGTGTGTGTGTGTGTGTGTGTGTGTGTGTATGTGTGTGTGTGTGTGTGTGTGTGTGTGTGTGTATCAAAAGGTCTTAAGGCTATAATACTGACTTGAGGCTATTAACAGACATTATCCTAAGAGCAAGTAGACTACAAAGCTACATAAAGAGTCGACCTGTACCTGAGGTGAGCATCAACAGCTCAGTAAGTTGCTCCAAAGCGTAAAAGCACTTCTCCGCTCCCGGATCTTTGCTACAACTCGCACAAGAAACCTCGGTCAACTTACCATTTTGAACAGGAGCTCGACCACACCGGTTGTAGTGTTTTAACAACTAAATTTAGCCATTTTTAAATTTAAAATGTTTTCTTGTACTTGAAACGTTTTTCTTTACAGTATTATAACAATATGATAAGATTATGAACATTACTATGGTTAAAGTCGGGACTTAAAACGTTTGGTGAATGATACAGGGAACATGCCATTGTATCACTTTGCATTGTCCCGTATATGTAGTAGATACCTTGTAACGTATTAAATATAAAAATTAAATTTTTAGTTTCAAGTGTTTAGGTTAGGTTTGGTTAGGTCTGAATATTTGCATCACTTTCTTTCCGTTTCTACATAATAGGGTTACCGCACTCAGGTTACGATTTGGATCTCCTCACATTCTTTTTACAATGCTCCTTTTTAAGAGTTTTACTCCTAAAAGTAGGCCTACTAATTTCCGTCTTTATCAGATCGTCCTCCAATCTTTTATCCATTGCCTTCTTATTCTTCTATTACACATAGTGCCATTCTCTCGATATCAGCGCTGATTATGTAGGCATATGTATTATGTACAACATTATGCTCGCCAACTGTACCCATAATTTTGCAGAGCTTCTTTATACAAGACTGATTACTATAATTTTACTTAAATTCGATAATAAGTGATAATATTTATCGTACATTCGCCATAGTCTGCATAACAAAACAATGAATTCCAACGGCTTTTCGGTAAGTGTTAACTCTGGATTGAAAGTTACTCAGGAAACCTGGTGTAGCTCTTTTTATAAAACAAATATATCATACAGTAGACTATTATCATACATACATGTTCCGACAAAATATACAATTCTTCATAGTGCTACTCGGTTAAAATAGGTAGGAGGATAGACATTATTTTAATGAAATTATGTAATATTTTATTTAAGAAAGAATACGTTACAGATATGAAATTATCTAACATAAATCCTATATGGGGTTTAATGTGTTGCCGTCTCTTTAGACGAAAGACATTATATACGATAAAGCGAATATTTGGTTAAGAAATTATGTGTTGTAAATATCTTAATTTCAATGGAATTTATGTAAAGTGAAGTAAATATTTAGTTTAGTAAACAATGAGTTATGGATAAGTATAGTTAAAAAAAGCTATATAAGATAAAGCCAGTATTTGGTTTATAGAACAATTTGTTGTAGATAGATTTAGTTCAAACAAATTAGGTGAAATCAAACAGATATTTTATTTAGGTAACACTTTGTTGTAGGTAGGATTAGTTTAAAGAGAATATGTAAACAAAATACAGATATATAGTTTGGTGAGCAATTTGTTATTAATAAGTATAGTTCAAAGAAATTAGTCAAAACAAAACAGATATTTAGTTTAGTGAACAATTTGTTGTAGATAGGTTTAGTTGAAAGACGTTAGGCCTATATAAAACAAAAAAGCTTTTTAATTTTGTGAACAATTTTTGTGTAGATAGGTTTAGTTCAAAGAGAATATGGAAAATAAAACAGATTTTTAATTTAGTGAACAATTTTTTGTAGATAGGTATAGTTCAAAGAGATATGGAAAATAAAACAGATTTTTAATTTAGGGAAGATTTTTTTGTAGATAAGTATAGTTCAAAGAGAATATGGAAAATAAAAAATTGTTTTAATTTAGTGAACAATTTTTTATAGATAGGTTTAGTTCAAAGAGAATAAGCAAAACAAAATAGATTTTTAATTTAGTGAACATTTTTTTGTAGATAGGTATAGTTCAAGAGAATATGGAAAATAAAACAGATTTTTAATTTTGTGAACAATTTTTTGTAGATAGGTATATTTCAAAGAGAATATGGAAAATAAAACAGATTTTTAATTTAGTGAACAATTTTTTGTAGATTGGTTTAGTTCAAAAAGAATATGCGAAAAAACAGATTTATTATTTATTGAACATTTTTTTGTAGATAGGTTTAGTTCAAAGTGAATATGCAAAACAAAAAAGATTTATAATTTAGCGAAAATTTTTTTGTAGATAGGTTTAGTTCAAAAAGAATATGGAAAATAAAACAGATTTTTAATTTAGTGAATAATTTTTCGTAGGTAGATTTAGTTCAAAGAGAATATGCGAAAAAACAGATTTATAATTTGCTGAACAATCTTTTGTAGATAGGTTTAGTTCAAAGAGAATATGGAAAATAAAACAGATTTTTAATTTAGTGAACATTTTTTTGTAGATAGGTATATTTCAAAGGCAATATGGAAAATAAAACAGATTTTTAATTTAGTGAACAATTGTTTGTAGATTGGTTTAGTTCAAAAAAAATATGCGAAAAAACAGATTTATTATTTATTGAACATTTTTTTGTAGATAGGTTTAGTTCAAAGTGAATATGCAAAACAAAATAGATTTATAATTTAGTGAAAATTTTTTTGTAGATAGGTTTAGTTCAAAGAGAATATGGAAAATAAAACAGATTTTTAATTTAGTGAACAATTTTTTGTAGATAGGTATAGTTCAAAGAGATATGGAAAATAAAACAGATTTTTAATTTAGGGAAGATTTTTTTGTAGATAAGTATAGTTCAAAGAGAATATGCAAAATAAAAAAATATTTATAATTTAGCGAAAATATTTTTGTAGATAGGTTTAGTTCAAAGAGAATATGGAAAATAAAACAGATTTTTAATTTAGTGAATAATTTTTCGTAGGTAGGTTTAGTTCAAAGAGAATATGCGAAAAAACAGATTTATAATTTGCTGAACAATCTTTTGTAGATAGGTTTAGTTCAAAGAGAATATGGAAAATAAAACAGATTTTTAATTTAGTGAACAATTTTTTGTAGATAGGTATAGTTCAAAGGCAATATGGAAAATAAAACAGATTTTTAATTTAGTGAACAATTTTTTGTAGATTGGTTTAGTTCAAAAAAAATATGCGAAAAAACAGATTTATTATTTATTGAACATTTTTTTGTAGATAGGTTTAGTTCAAAGTGAATATGTAAAACAAAAAAGATTTATAATTTAGCGAAAATTTTTTTGTAGATAGGTTTAGTTCAAAGAGAATATGGAAAATAAAACAGATTTATAATTTGCTGAACAATCTTTTGTAGATAGGTATAGTTCAAAGGCAATATGGAAAATAAAACAGATTTTTAATTTAGTGAACATTTTTTTGTAGATAGGTATATTTCAAAGGCAATATGGAAAATAAAACAGATTTATAATTTAGTGAAAATTTTTTTGTAGATAGGTTTAGTTCAAAGAGAATATGGAAAATAAAACCGATTTTTAATTTAGTGAACAATTTTTTGTAGATAGGTTTAGTTCAAAGAGAATATGGAAAATAAAACAGATTTTTAATTTAGTGAACAATTTTTTGTAGATAGGTATAGTTCAAAGAGATATGGAAAATAAAACAGATTTTCAATTTAGGGAAGATTTTTTTGTAGATAAGTATAGTTCAAAGAGAATATGGAAAATAAAACAAATTTTTAATTTAGTGAACAATTTTTTGTAGATAGGTATAGTTCAAAGAGAATATGGAAAATAAAACAGATTTTTAATTTAGTGAACATTTTTTTGTAGATAGGTTTAGTTCAAAGAGAATATGGAAAATAAAACAGATTTTTAATTTAGTGAATAATTTTTCGTAGGTAGGTTTAGTTCAAAGATAATATTCGAAACAAAATAGATATATAATTTAGCAAAAATTTTTTTGTAGATAGGTTTAGTTCAAAGAGAATATGGAAAATAAAACAGATTTTTAATTTAGTGAATAATTTTTCGTAGGTAGGTTTAGTTCAAAGAGAATATGCGAAAAAATAGATTTATAATTTACTGAACTTTTTTTTGTAGATAGGTTTAGTTCAAAGAGAATATGGAAAATAAAACAGATTTTTAATTTAGTGAACATTTTTTTGTAGATAGGTTTATTTCAAAGAGAATATGGAAAATAAAACGGATTTTTAATTTAGTGAATAATATTTCGTAGATAGGTTTAGTTCAAAGATAATATTCGAAACAAAATAGATTTATAATTTAGTTAACAATTTTTTGTAGATAGGTTTAGTTCAAAGAGAATACGCAAAATAAAACAGTTATTTACTTTTGTTAAGTAATTGTTGTAGATAGGTTTAGATCAAAGGAATTATATAGTCCAAAAACAGATATTCAGTTTCATGAATAATATTGTAGATAGGTATAGTTCAAGAAATACATAAAATAAAACACATATTGTGTATCATAAAGAATTGGTTGTAGACCGATTTAGTTCAAAAAAATTATATACAAAAAAACTGATATTTATTTTAGTGAACAATCTATTGTAGATAGGTTTAGTTTTAAAAAAATACATAAAATGAAACAGATATTGATTTTCATGAAGAATTTGTTATAGATAGGTTTAGGTCAAAGAAATTAGATTTAAAAGACAGATATTTAGTTTAGTGAACAATGTGTTGTAAATAGGTTTAGTTGGAAGGAATTATGTAAAACAAAACACGTATATAGTTCGAAAGAATTTGTTGTAGATAGGTTTATTTCAAAGACGCTATATAAAACGAAACACATATTTAGTGTAAAGAACAATTCGCTATAGATAGGTTTACTTCAAAGAGATTATATGAAACAAACAGATATTTAGCATAGTGAACAATTAGTTATTGATGGACTAATATCAATGAATTTATATAAAACAAAAGAGATATTTAGCTTACTGAACTTATTGTCGTAGATAGCTTTAGGTCAAAGAATTAATTTGAAACAAAATAGATATTTAGTTTCACAAATAATTTAGTGATTGGAGGAGAAAATGTTTAGTCAATGTTACTGACTTCTTGAGTGTTAAAGGTTTGTCATGGACGAACAGAGTTCAGGAACAGTGAATGGATAATATAGTGGTTGAAGGAGAAAATGTTTAGTCGATGTTACCTACTTCTTGAGTGTTAAAGGTTTGTCATGGACGAACAGAGTTCAGGAACAGTGAATGGATAATATAGTGGTTGAAGGAGAAAATGTTTAGTCAATGTTACCTACTTCTTGACTGTTAAAGGTTTGTCATGGACGAACAGAGTTCAGGAACAGTGAATGGATAATATAGTGGTTGAAGGAGAAAATGTTTAGTCAATGTTACCTACTTCTTGACTGTTAAAGGTTTTTGTCATGGACGAACAGAGTTCAGGAACAGTGAATGGATAATATAGTGGTTGAAGGAGAAAATGTTTAGTCAATGTTACCTACTTCTTGACTGTTAAAGGTTTTTGTCATGGACGAACAGAGTTCAGGAACAGTGAATGGATAATATAGTGGTTGAAGGAGAAAATGTTTAGTCAATGTTACCTACTTCTTGACTGTTAAATATCTGTCATGGACGAACAAAGTTCAGGAACAGTGAATGGATAATATAGTGGATGAAGGAGAAAATGTTTAGTCAATGTTACCTACTTCTTGACTGTTAAATATCTGTCATGGACGAACAGAGTTCAGGAACAGTGAATGGATAATATAGTGGATGAAGGAGAAAATGTTTAGTCAATGTTACCTACTTCTTGACTGTTAAATATCTGTCATGGACGAACAGAGTTCAGGAACAGTGAATGGATAATATAGTGGATGAAGGAGAAAATGTTTAGTCAATGTTACCTACTTCTTGACTGTTAAATATCTGTCATGGACGAACAGAGTTCAGGAACAGTGAATGGATAATATAGTGGATGAAGGAGAAAATGTTTAGTCAATGTTACCTACTTCTTGACTGTTAAATATCTGTCATGGACGAACAGAGTTCAGGAACAGTGAATGGATAATATAGTGGATGAAGGAGAAAATGTTTAGTCAATGTTACCTACTTCTTGACTGTTAAATATCTGTCATGGACGAACAGAGTTCAGGAACAGTGAATGGATAATATAGTGGATGAAGGAGAAAATGTTTAGTCAATGTTACCTACTTCTTGACTGTTAAATATCTGTCATGGACGAACAGAGTTCAGGAACAGTGAATGGATAATATAGTGGATGAAGGAGAAAATGTTTAGTCAATGTTACCTACTTCTTGACTGTTAAATATCTGTCATGGACGAACAGAGTTCAGGAACAGTGAATGGATAATATAGTGATTGAAGGAGAACATTTTTAGTCAAAGTTACTGACTTCTTGACTGTTGAAGGTTTGTCATGGACGAACAGAGTTCAGGAACAGTGAATGGATAATATAGTGGTTGAAGGAGAAAATGTTTAGTCAATGTTACCTACTTCTTGACTGTTAAATATCTGTCATGGACGAACAGAGTTCAGGAACAGTGAATGGATAATATAGTGATTGAAGGAGAACATTTTTAGTCAAAGTTACTGACTTCTTGACTGTTGAAGGTTTGTCATGGACGAACAGAGTTCAGGAACAGTGAATGGATAATATAGTGATTGAAGGAGAACATTTTTAGTCAAAGTTACTGACTTCTTGACTGTTGAAGGTTTGTCATGGACGAACAGAGTATCCTGGAATCGTGAAAAGATAATTCGTGAAACTAGAAGATAATTCGTTGTAAATAGGAATAGGTCAAAGAAATTGTATTTAAATAAAACAGATATTTAGTTTTAAGAGCAATTTGTCTTAGGTAAATTTAGTTTAGGGAGATTATATTAAAAAAAACAGATAATTAATTTAGTTGACAATTTCTTGTAGATGGGTTTAGTTAACAAAATTACATAAAATGAGAGAGACAATGAGTTTTATGAAGAATTGGTGATAGGAGCTTCAAAGAAATAATGTAAAACCAAATAGATAATAAGTTAGTAAGAGCTTAGCTACTGACTTAATTAGAGCTTAGCTTATGTTTTAAATGTTGTGTAAATTTTTATAATTGTTCAATATTCTTTAACTTGATTTTTTCTTTTTAGCTATAATCGGTTTGTAGTAAAGTTATTTTATAAGAGAATAGCTTATAGTGCTTATTTATATAAAATATTTTTTAAACTGTTTCAGCCTCATTAAAAGTTAGTATATTGATGATACGAGAAATAATAATTTTAAATAGATAACTCTTCTGAGTAAGGAGTTTTGTGTTCTGTAGATTAGGATATTTTTATTGTTTTACTTTTAAATTTATTATCTTGTTTGTTTTATAGTTCTACGATACGGAGCCTATCGTTAGTTTATATTGATGTGGCTTGATGAAGTAGTAGCCAGGCACTGATGAAGGCGACAACATCGTCGAAACTAGACTGTTTGTTTTAATAAACTTTTGTGTTGGTTTTAATAAACTAGTGTGTTGTGAGATTTAGATTAAACTGTTTTAATTTTTACCGTTATTAACGAAATAGATATTTAGTTAGTTTAGTGAAAAATTTGTTTTAAATAGGTTTCATTTTAACAAGTTTTATAAAACAAAGTAACAATTTGGAATAATAAATAATGTGTTTAGATAAGTTAGACGCGAGGAAGTTACATAAGACAAAGGAGATCTTTTAAAAACATTTTAAGTATTAAAAAATGGACTCAATGGAAAATTAGAGTTACTTATCGTTCGACATGATATTAACAATTGTGGAGTACATACAGACTTGGTATTAATTTGGTTGCATAAGAACCAGTGAATACCGTTTAATGTCCTCAATAAAATATTTTAAAAATAAAAACACTGATAACAACTTGTTACGTTTAGAGCACTGTAATTAGTCTTAGTTCAAGGATAAACGCTATTCACTCACTCCTCCCTCATTTGCTTATTTTTCCTCAATAACTAGTCTTATTGCATTCTCAATCTTAATAGGAGATGAAGCTGTGAGTTACTTTTTGCCAACTGTTTTATTTATAAGACCACTCTACAGAAATGTAACAATAAAAAGGGGAAAGGAATTGTCGAAGACAATATGATGGTTACAAGACATTCTTAAACATCTGACCAGACAATATGATGGTTACAAGACATTCTTAAACATCTGACCAGACAATATGATGGTTACAAGACATTCTTAAACATCTGACCAGACAATATGATGGTTACAAGACATTCTTAAACATCTGACCAGACAATATGATGGTTACAAGACATTCTTAAACATCTGATCAGACAATATGATAGTTACAAGACATTCTTAAACATCTGACCAGACAATATGATGGTTACAAGACGTTCTTAAACATCTGATCAGACAATACGATAGTTACAAGACATTCTTAAACATCTGATCAGACAATATGATGGTTACAAGACATTCTTAAACATCTGATCAGACAATATGATAGTTACAAGACATTCTTAAACATCTGACCAGACAATATGATGGTAACAAGACATTCTTAAACATCTGACCAGACAATATGATAGTTACAAGACATTCTTAAACATCTGACCAGATAATATGATAGTTACAAGACATTCTTAAACATCTGATCAGACAATATGATAGTTACAAGACATTCTTAAACATCTGAACAGACAATATGATGGTTACAAGACATTCTTAAACATCTGATCAGACAATATGATAGTTACAAGACATTCTTAAACATCTGACCAGACAATATGATGGTTACAAGACATTCTTAAACATCTGATCAGACAATATGATAGTTACAAGACATTCTTAAACATCTGATCAGACAATACGATAGTTAAAAGACATTCTTAAACATCTGACCAGACAATATGATGGTTACAAGACATTCTTAAACATCTGACCAGACAATATGATGGTTACAAGACATTCTTAAACATCTGACCAGGAACCTAAGCTGCTAATATTTGCACCTTACCTTTGAATGCTTACTTTCTTACACTTGTTACATCCTATTCAGGAGTAATTCATCAAAAATTTCACTAATTATCTATTCTATGATCTTTACCAGGTATAAGTAAAAACAAAATATTTTTGCCGTCTAAAATTCTGATGTTTTTTCCAGATTATTCTTTCCTCCTATTTACAGATCTTTATTTCTCATTAGGCTCTTCAACTCTTCGCCGAACTAATGTTTCTCGTGTTTCGTTTCTTCACAATTCTCAATACGTCAACAAACCTCTCCAATCTCTTTCTCTTTCTGTTCTTACTACTCTTCAAATTTCTTATCCTTATTTCCTTAAAACCCTCCGTTTTGTTCTTCAATTCTACACTAGACATACGTTTCACTTTTATCGTGTTTTGTTCCTTCTCCAGGTCGCTAAACATCTCCAATATCTTTCTCTTCCGGTTACTCTCCGAATATATTTCATTCATTCACTCAAGCCTTCCATTTCGCTCTTTAACTATTTTATAGATATACGTTTCACGTTTATCGTGTTTCGTTTCTTCTCCAGTTCTCGGTACGTCGCCAAACGTCTCGAACTCTTTCTCTTCTTGCTACTCTTCAAAATTCTATTCCTTCATTCATTTGACTTCCATTTCTCTTTTCGATTCTCTCCTACACCTATTTTTCACGTTAATAGTGTTATTTTATCGTTCCAAATCTCAATAGGTCGCCACACTTCTCCGATGTCTTTATTTTCCGGTTACTCTACAAATCTCTATTCCTTCTTTCATTAAAGCCTTCTATTTTACTCTTCAAATCTTTACTAGACAACTTTTTACGTTTATTGTGTTTCGTTCATTCTCTGCTTATCATTAGGATGCCACAATTATCCAATCTCTTTCTCTTACTGTTACTCTTCAAATCTTTTTTTTACTTTCATTTATGCGTTCTATTTCTCTTTTCAAATCTTTCCTAGACCTATATTTCATGATATTCGTGTTTCATTTATCGTTCAAATCTCAATAGGTCCCACACTCCTCCAATCTTTTTAAATCTGTTACTCCTGTTACTGTTTAAATCTCTTTTCTTTCTTCCATTAGAACATTCCATTCAATTTCAATTCTTTAGTAGACCTATGTTTCACATTTATCGTGTTTAGTTTTATCGTCCGTATCTCAATAGGTCGCACAATCATCCAATATCTTTCTTTTACTGTCATACTTCAAATCTCTTTGCCTTCTTTCTTTAAAGCCTTCGATTTCACTTTTCAATTCCATCTTAGACCTATAATTCACGTTTATTGTGTTTTGTCTTATCCTCCAAATTTTAACAGGTACACACTTCTTCAATATCATTCTCTTTCGGTTACTCTTCAACACCTTCATTTGTTAAAGCCTTCCATTTCGCCCTTCAACTCTCTACTAGACAACGTCTCACTTTTATCGTGTTTCGCTCTTTCTCTACTTGCCGTTAAGTCACCACACTTCTCTAATTTCTTTCTCTTCCGGTTAATATTGGTATCTCTTTTCTTTCTTTTATTAAAGCCTTCAAATTCTTATTTCAATTTTTTCTAAACCTATATTTCACGTTAATAGTGTTTTATTTAATCGTCCATACTTCAATACGTTACTCTCATCCAATCTTTCTCTTTTCCTTTAACTCTTCAAATATCTCTTCCTTCTTTCTTTAAAGCCTTCCATTTTGCTTTTCATTTCTTTCCTAGACTTACTTTTCACGTTATTCGTGTTTTATTTTATCGTCGATAAAATAAATTTATCGATAAATTTATTTTACCAGGTCTCAATAAGTCGCCACACTTCTCCAATCTTTTTCTTTCTTGCTACTCTTCAAACTGATTATCCTTGTTTTATTAAAACCTTTGTTTTGTTGTTGTTAAACGAACAACCCATAATGAATATTGAATAAAATGACAGAAAAAGTGAGTGATATGCAATTAGCTATTCGACAGAATTAAAAAGTACAGCACTTTTCTGGATATACATTTCTGGATGTTTTTAATTTTTAAAATAATTGTAATTTATTTTAAAATTAAATTAATGAAAAAACATCCAGAATGAGTTTCCTACATGGAAATACATATTTAAATATGTGTTCTTGGTTGTATTGCTAGTACAGGTTATATACGGCGTTTTTACTTTAAGGGGGGGTTCTTTGTAAGGTGTGGAACTCGTATAAGCACAATGGTCTATTTGGTAGAAGGATAGCAGCTATAAGGTGGATTGCAATAAGATTATTCTAGTGACAAGAATCCCCTTTAAGATTCGGTCAAGGAGTTTCCCATACAGCAGCCTCTTGAAAAGTAATAGGTTGTTATAATATAATTAGATCTACCGCTTTTTAGTTCTGGTTATGGTATAACTTACTAGTGAATGTCCAAAAGCATTGTCGATAGTAGTATACTGAGTAGAGAATAGGCCTACTCAGTACTGAGTATTATTATTAGGTTTATGTTATGGAAGTGAATTATCAAGAGTAATGAATTTACTGTTAGTACTATAGCAAGTACAGGGTACTGAGTGTAATATGTATTACAGTAACTACAGAGAATCCAGAACTGGGTATTATAGTCAGGTTTTATGGAAATGAATGGCCAACAGTACTTAATTTAGTATTTTAGTGACTACTGAGTATGCAGTCCTGAGATTATTATTAGGCTCATGATATCGAAATAAATTTTCCACAGTAGATTAGGTAGCGGTGAGTCACAGCTCGTTCACCTGACACTTAAAGACATATTCTCTTGAAAACGCTTTCCCCTTAGAAAATCCTTTTCCCTTGGTAAAAGACGTCAAAATAACAAACAATGGAGAGCTATTAGAATTGCAAATTAGGTTTTAGCTGTTTTGAGCTCGATATGAGTAACTGCGTGCAGTTACATCTCTACAACACCTGCATGTATCTCTGTAACACTGCTCCAGTTGCGTGTACACGAGAAGCAAGTAAAATTTATATAGCATGATGAAGTGTACACTCTCAAACTTTTTTAATGAATAAAAATGTAGATAATTCGTGAGTCAAATATCATTTATTAAAAATTTGACAACGTTTCGATACTATATTGTTTTCCTCATTCAGGCCTAAAGTACTTTAAACAAAAGTAATTATTTATGTTTAAAAATTTTTAATATAATTATAATATAAAATTGAAGTACCTACAATGAATGACATTCATAGACATATTAACTATTAAAACACTCTATAAAAAATGATGGTCCATGAGAAATAAAATCTGTAAAACAATTAATTAAAATAATTGAAACGTGTCAAAAAAAAGTATTCATAAAAATCTTATTCCATGAGGTTGAAAGATGAGCTGTAATAATTTTCAATTCATCCAAGTCTGTTTAAGTAATCTTTCATGGTTTCTGTGTAATGCTTATTGCTATTGTTAAATTAGTCATGACTGTTGTGTTTTACTTTATTAAGATATTGTAATTATAAATAATTGTAATATCGACATGTGTCTATATTTCAAGAGGTTAGTTAATAATAATGGGATAAGAATTTTATGAATATTTTTCGACACATTTTAATTATTTTATTCAATATCTTCTATAGACTTTATTTCTCATGGACTAACATTTTTATAGAGTGTTTAAATAATTATTTGACTATGAGTATCATTTACTATAGGTATTTTAATTTTATATTATGATTAAGTTTATATTTGCAAGGTATTAATAATTAATTCTGTTCCATATAATTTAGTATTAAATGCAGATAACATTATAGTAATCGAAACGTGTTCAAATTTATAATAAATGATACTTGACTCACGAAACAATCCCATTTTTATCAAACAAAATTATTATAGGGCTGTAGACTCCTATGTTCATGTTAAAGCAACTAGTTTACGTAAAGTGCTAACTTTATATTCGTACTTTAGGGGCAAATGTAACGATAATATAGACAATAAAAATACGTCGCACTTGCCTCTCCTACACCCTGACGAGCTACGTGATGCGATGCGAGAATATAGACAATAAAAACACGTCGGACTTGCCTCTCCTACACCCTGACGAGCTACGTGACGTGGTGAGATAATATAGACAATAAAAATACGTCGGACTTGCCTCTCCTACACCATGACGAGCTACGTGATATGGTGAGATAATAGAGACAATAAAAATACGTCAGACTTGAATCTCGTACACCCTGACGAGTTGACGTGATGCGGTGCGATAATATAGACAATAAAAATACGTCAGACTTGCCCCTCCTACACCCTGACGAGCTACGTGATGTGGTGAGATAATATAGACAATAAAAATACGTCATATTTGCCTCTCCTATACCCTGACGCTCTGACGTGATGCTGTGCGATAAAATAGACAATACAAATACGTCAAACTTGCCTCTCCTACACCCTGACGACCTACGTGATGTGGTGAGATAATATAGACAATAAAAATACGTCAGACTTGCCTTTCCTACACCCTGACGAGCTGACGTGGTGCGGTGCGATAATGTAAACAATAAAAATAAGTCAGACTTGCCCCTCCTACACCCTGACGAGCTACGTGATGTGGTGAGATAGTATAGACAATAAAAATACGTCGGACTTGCCTCTCCTACACCCTGACGAGCTGACGTGATGCAGTGCTATAATATAGACTATAAAAATACGTCAGACTTGCCTCTCCTATACCCTGACGAGCTACGTGATGTGGTGAGATAATATAGACAATAAAAAATCCGTCAGACTTGCCTCTCCTACACCTCGACGAGCTGACGTGATGCGGTGCGATAATATAGACAATAACAATACGTCGGACTTGCGTCTCCTACTCACTGACAAGCTGACGTGATGCGGTGCGATAATATAGACAATAAAAATACGATGGACTTGCCTCTCCTACACCCTGACGAGCTACGTGATATGGTAAGATAATATAGACAATAAAAATTCGTCAGACTTGCCTCTCCTACACCCTGACGAGCTACGTGATGTGGTGAGATAATATAGACAATAAAAATACGTCGGACTTGCCTCTCCTACACCCTGACGAGCTACGTGATATGGTGAGATAATAGAGACAATAAAAATACGTCAGACTTGAATCTCCTACACCCTGACGAGTTGACGTGATGCGGTGCGATAATGTAGACAATAAAAATACGTCAGACTTGCCCCACCTACACCCTGACGAGCTACGTGATGTGGTGAGATAATATAGACAATAAAAATACGTCATATTTGCCTCTCCTATACCCTGACGTTCTGACGTGATGCTGTGCGATAAAATAGACAACAAAAATACGATGGACTTGCCTCTCCTACACCCTGACGAGCTGACGTGATGCGATGCGAGAATATAGACAATAAAAACACGACGGACTTGCCTCTCCTACACCCTGACGAGCTACGTGATGCGATGCGAGAATATAGAAAATAAAAATACGTCAGACTTGCCTCTCCTACACGCTGACGAGGTGACGTGATGTGGTGAGATAATATAGACAATAACAATTCGTCAGACTTGCCTCTCCTACACCCAGACCAGCTACGTGATGTGGTGAGATAATATAGACAATAAAAATACGTCGGACTTGCCTCTCCTACACCCTGACGAGCTACGTGATATGGTGAGATAATAGAGACAATAAAAATACGTCTGACTTGAATCTCCTACACCCTGACGAGTTGACGTGATGCGGTGCGATAATGTAGACAATAAAAATAAGTCAGACTTGCCCCTCCTACACCCTGACGAGCTACGTGATGTGGTGAGATAATATAGACAATAAAAATACGTCATATTTGCCTCTCCTATACCCTGACGTTCTGACGTGATGCTGTGCGATAAAATAGACAATAAAAATACGTCACATATGCCTCTCCTACACCCTGACGAGCTGACGTGTTGCAGTGAGATAATATAGACAATCAAAATACCATGGACTTGCCTCTCCTACACCCTGACGAGCTGACGTGATGCGATGCGAGAATATAGACAATAAAAACACGTCGGACTTGCCTCTCCTACACCCTGACGAGCTACGTGATGCGATGCGAGAATATAGAAAATAAAAATACGTCAGACTTGCCTCTCCTACACCCTGACGAGCTACGTGATGTGGTGAGATAATATAGACAATAAAAATACGTCAGACTTGCCCCTCCTACACCATGACGAGCTAGGTGATGTGGTGAGATAGTATAGACAATAAAAATACGTCGGACTTGCCTCTCCTACACCCTGACGAGCTGACGTGATGCGGTGCTATAATATAGACTATAAAAATACGTTAGACTTGCCTCTCCTACACCTCGACGAGCTGACGTGATGCGGTGCGATAATATAGACAATAACAATACGTCGGACTTGCCTCTCCTACACCCTGACGAGCTGGCGTAATGCAGTGCGGTAATATAGACAATAACAATACGTCGGACTTGCCTCTCCTGCACCCTGATGAGCTGACGTGATGCGGTGCATTAATATAGACAATAAAAATACGTCGGACTTGCCTCTCCTACACTTTGACGAGCTGACGTGATGCGGTGCGGTAATATAGACCATAAAAATACGTCGGACTTGCCTCTCCTACACCCTGACGAAATGACGTGATGCGGTGTCATATTATAGACAATAACAATACGTCGGACTTGCCTCTCCTACACCCTGACGAGCTGACGTGATGCGGTGCGATAATATAGACCATAAAAATACATCTGACTTGCCTCTCCTACACCCTGACGAGCTGACGTGTGCGGTGCCATAACATAGACAATAAAAATATGTCGGACTTGCCTCTCCTACACCGTGACAAGCTACGTGATGCGGTGAGATAATATAGACAATAAAATTAAGTCGGACTTGCCTCTCCTACACCGTGACGAGCTGACGTGATGCTGTGCGATAATGTAGACAATAAAAATACGTCATATTTGCCACTCCTACACCCTGACGAGCTGACGTGATACTATGCGATAATATAAACAATAAAAATACGTCATATTTGCCACTCCTATACCCTGACGTTCTGACGTGATGCTGTGCGATAAAATAGACAATAAAAATACGATGGACTTGCCTCTCCTACACCCTGACGAGCTGACGTGATGCGATGCGAGAATATAGACAATAAAAAACACGACGGACTTGCCTCTCCTACACCCTGACGAGCTACGTGATGCGATGCGAGAATATAGAAAATAAAAATACGTCAGACTTGCCTCTCCTACCCGCTGACGAGGTGACGTGATGTGGTGAGATAATATAGACAATAACAATTCGTCAGACTTGCCTCTCCTACACCCTGACGAGCTACGTGATGTGGTGAGATAATATAGACAATTAAAATATGTCGGACTTGCCTCTCCTACACCCTGACGAGCTGACGTGTTGCAGTGAGATAATATAGACAATCAAAATACCATGGACTTGCCTCTCTTACACCCTGACGAGCTGACGTGATGCGATGCGAGAATATAGACAATAAAAACACGACGGACTTGCCTCTCCTACACCCTGACGAGTTGACGTGATGCGGTGCGATAATGTAGACAATAACAATTCGTCAGACTTGCCTCTCCTACACCCTGACGAGCTGACGTGTTGCAGTGAGATAATATAGACAATCAAAATACCATGGACTTGCCTCTCCTACACCCTGACGAGCTGACGTGATGCGATGCGAGAATATAGACAATAAAAACACGACGGACTTGCCTCTCCTACACCCTGACGAGCTACGTGATGCGATGCGAGAATATAGAAAATAAAAATACGTCAGACTTGCCCCTCCTACACCCTGACGAGCTACGTGATGTGGTGAGATAATATAGACAATAAAAATACGTCATATTTGCCTCTCCTATACCCTGACGTTCTGACGTGATGCTGTGCGATAAAATAGACAATAAAAATACGCCACATTTGCCTCTCCTACACCCTGACGAGCTGACGTGTTGCAGTGAGATAATATAGACAATCAAAATACCATGGACTTGCCTCTCCTACACCCTGACGAGCTGACGTGATGCGATGCGAGAATATAGACAATAAAAACACGACGGACTTGCCTCTCCTACACCCTGACGAGCTACGTGATGCGATGCGAGAATATAGAAAATAAAAATACGTCAGACTTGCCTCTCCTACACCCTGACGAGCTACGTGATGTGGTGAGATAATATAGACAATAAAAATACGTCAGACTTGCCCCTCCTACACCATGACGAGCTAGGTGATGTGGTGAGATAGTATAGACAATAAAAATACGTCGGACTTGCCTCTCCTACACCCTGACGAGCTGACGTGATGCGGTGCTATAATATAGACTATAAAAATACGTTAGACTTACCTCTCCTACACCTCGACGAGCTGACGTGATGCGGTGCGATAATATAGACAATAACAATACGTCGAACTTGCCTCTCCTACACCTCGACGAGCTGACGTAATGCAGTGCGGTAATATAGACAATAACAATACGTCGGACTTGCCTCTCCTGCCCCCTGATGAGCTGACGTGATGCGGTGCATTAATATAGACAATAAAAATACGTCGGACTTGCCTCTCCTACACTTTGACGAGCTGACGTGATGCGGTGCGGTAATATAGACCATAAAAATACGTCGGACTTGCCTCTCCTACACCCTGACGAAATGACGTGATGCGGTGTCATATTATAGACAATAACAATACGTCGGACTTGCCTCTCCTACACCCTGACGAGCTGACGTGATGCGGTGCGATAATATAGACCATAAAAATACATCTGACTTGCCTCTCCTACACCCTGACGAGCTGACGTGTGCGGTGCCATAACATAGACAATAAAAATATGTCGGACTTGCCTCTCCTACACCGTGACAAGCTACGTGATGCGGTGAGATAATATAGACAATAAAATTAAGTCGGACTTGCCTCTCCTACACCGTGACGAGCTGACGTGATGCTGTGCGATTATAGGCTATAAAAATACATCGGACTTGCCTCTCCTACACCCTGACGTGCTGACGTGATGCTGTGCGATAATATAAACAATACAAATACGTCAGATTTGCCACTCCTACACCCTGACGAGCTGACGTGATGCTGTGCGATTATAGGCTATAAAAATACATCGGACTTGCCTCTCCTACACCCTGACGTGCTGACGTGATGCTGTGCGATAATATAAACAATACAAATACGTCAGATTTGCCACTCCTACACCCTGACGAGCTGACGTGATGCTGTGCGATAATATAAACAATAAAAATACGTCATATTTGCCACTCCTACACCCTGACGAGCTGACGTGATGCTGTGCGATAATATAGGCAATAAAAATACATCGGACTTGTCTCACCTACACCCTGACGAACTGACGTGATGCGGTGCGATAATATGGACAATAACAATACGTCGGACGAGCCTCTCTTACACCCTGACGAACTGCCGTGATGGGGTGCTATAATATAGACAAAAATACGTCACATTTGCCTCACCTACACCCTGACGAGCTGACGTGATGCAGTGCGATATAATAGACAATACAAATACGTCACATTTGCCTCTCCTACACCCTGACGAGCTGACGTGTTGCAGTGAGATAATATAGACAATCAAAATACGTCACATTTGCCTCCCCTACACCCTGACGAGCTGACGTGATGCGGTGCCATAATATAGACAGTAAAAATACATCGGTGGAACTACCTCCTCCTGTATTCTGACGGGCTGAAGTTATCCGATGCAAGAATGAGGCAATGTAAATACGTGAACTCTCCCCTTCTGCACTCAGATGAGCTGAAGTGATGCGATGCGAGAATATAGAAAATGGAAATATGTAGATCTCTCCCCTCCTGCACTTTGACAAGCTGAAGTGATCCAATGCGAGAATGTAGGCAAAGGAAATACGTCGAACTTACCATTCCTCTGCACCCTGACGTACTGAAGTGATGCGATGCGGTAATACTGGAAGATTCTTCTAACTTGTTACTCCTAAACTAGAACTTTATGATGTTTTCCAGCTCCTGTACTATATGAAGATACATCGCCTTTGCTCCCACTATACTATGATTAGGTGCAGGATAATAACAGCATGGGGCCTCCTCTGGGTAGTTTTATATCGGACCTTGTACCCCTGTACTGAGTTCAATTTACTCTATGAGGGAATATAAGAATGTACGTGGTACTCGAGACCTAATACAGAATTCATACGACAGAATTCAACAGGTCACAGCAACTGACATTAGGTTCTGCTCTTTAATACGAGACAATCTTTCGGGAATCACAGAGTAAAATGATGTGTTAACTGGCATTTTTGGGTAGAAATAAAAATGACCCAGAATTTGATATTGACAAATCTATGTCTGAATTTGTATTCAGAATTTTATCCTAGTTGTATGAAACAAATTTATTTCTTCATTATACCTAAATATATTTTGGATTTGTCCATAAATTGAGATGGAGCGAGGGATGTGTGCACCATTCGTAAAACCAATAAACTATCTCGTTAGTGATAACTTTACTAATCAGGTTCTTCACTTGTAATGACATAATTAAAATACTAATTACTTGAAGTATTAACCTGGTAGTAAACAGTATTTTTATTGATAAAATGTAATAAAAATTTTACACTATGCCTCATAAGAAGAGTAAACTCACAGATTGTTAGAATATTCATTCAAAACTGTTGTTTCTCGTTTTATGATGAATAATCCGGGTTTCAATTTATTCATCTACAGGCAATTTGTAACCTATTTTTTATATTGTTATTGTTTTAATCATGTTAATGTTTTATATAAACAAAACCTAACGCCACTAATAGCAATAAAGTTTGTATTTTATTGGTCATATAATGTGTACAAGTGATATATTACAAGGACTTGCGATTCGAAGGCCCCATTGAGAGCCCACGCCCAACGGAAATAACCGGCATTTATAAGAATCAAATGAAGCTCTTTATACAACAACTAAACCCCAAAACATGCCAGACAGTTTAAATAACGGGGCCCTTGATTGGCTGATTGTTTATAAAATACCTGTACAATTTTTATTCTTGGAAACATTAATAACTTACTACATATTGTAAATGTTTATTTCCTTACAATGCATAGTTAAATTTACTTTGCGTAAACTTAGGATACAAAATGATAAACTTACCGTGCCTTTAGAAACGTGTGTTTGTATAAAACAAATAAAGCCTGCGTATTTCTCGGCGCAAAGACGACCGACTGCCAAGGTCAGATTTAACGATTCCTTAATTACGTTCAACGATCGAAATGATTCCGAGCACAAAGAGTTTGTTTTTATAAACGAACTGCAATTAGAAACGATAAAGGCTGTCGATGACATATTCAACTTTAGTTTTACGACTGATACAATTCAAGAAAGTAAATATACGAAGAATGAAAATATTATTTTGTAGTTATACACTAACATATATTATATGCATTTTCCTATAGTAGCACTTACATTTTGTTTAAATGAAGAGGCCGTTTCTAGAGACGTGTCTCTTTAATAATTTTGACCGTAGCTCTTGAGATCCGAACATGTGTGGTAGAGCTGATGGTGGGTGAAACACAGCCCATATATAAAGCAAAATTAAGTGCTATTATAGGCAATTATGTACTTAAAAATGTCTAGAAATGTAAACTAGTAGTTTAAAATTAAAAAGAAGAGATTTTATATTATTTTGTAGCCAGCTGTTGACTGGTAAGCGAGATTGTAATACTGTATTTAAATGTTGTAATTTAGGTTAGGCGTCAGATTGGTGTAGCGGCAGTAACTACTATTTCCTCTTGCGGACGTCACCCACTCATCTCACTCCGAAGTTGTGAGAACGTAGATAGCATGTAAAAATATACCTAATCTCTACCGGGGTTAATGTCTATACTTCGATTTGGTCCGTAAATATGTCTTATTTTACGCGACATTTAGTTCAAGATAAAGCTTTTTCAAATACTTACATATAAAATATTTATTACAATATTTCCAGTTTATATTTATTTATTTTTCGCTATTTTTGTAGTTAAAGACAGTATCTCAAGAGTTAAGAAATGTAATAAATTGGAAAAAGCTAGTTAGCATTTCAAGTCAAGTTTTTTATTATACAAAATAGTGTATACAAAAATGAGGGAGTAGTTGAGTTTTTGAAAACCAGGTGTAATTTGTCTGTACATTTTGGGAGAGTGTTTATATTGTGTAGACATCTAAATAAAATCGTTATAAATATATTTCTAAAACTTACTAAGGTAACTAAAGAATCAAGCTAGCATGTTGTTGTTCACGATGTAGGCTTAAGTTACGCCCTAAAAAAATATATTTTTAAAACGTATTTTGTGTTTGGTTTGATTCAAGATTTGTAAAATAAATAAACTTCAAATGATTTTATTTTAATAAATTTTAATTTTAAATTGATTCAGTTTAAAACACACACACACACACACACACACACACACACACACACACACACATATATATATATATACATATATATATATATATATATATATATATAATGTTTTCTTTTATAGTAATTAAAAACAACTAAAGTTACTCAAATACAGAAATTATTTATATTTAATGCTTTTCGTTGATAAACAGTACCAACATCATCAGGAATGAATAAGACAATAATGCAAGATATAAAACATATGTTAAATTAGAAATAGAATTGTTGCCAAATTTATACATATTGCCATGTTTATTTTGTTGCCGTAACATTATAGACATTGAATATAGTATCAAATTTAGAATGTATTTGTATTTTTTCTTTTTATAATTTGTTATTATTACTGTATTTATATATTTCGAATGCTTCATATATGTTCATACTTAACCCTTTATTAATTTCTTTTATAAGTTTCATATTTTCAATATTTGGAAATTGGTGCTTATAATACAATGATTTTTCAAAATTTGATTTATATATTTCTGGATGTTTATAAGCAATCAAATGTTCTTTATATCTTTCTTTTAATTTTTTCTTGGTTTGACTTATTTAAGTTTTATTACAGCTTTCAAATTCTTGTTTATAAACACCACCTTTTTCATGCATATTATTTGTTTTATTATTGTTATTTATTATGTTCATTATTTTATTATTAGTTTTGTAAGCAATTTTGATATTTGTAATTTTAAATAATTTGGTGATATTTTTTATTTCATTACTTTTATATAAAAATAAATTTATTATTGTATTATTATTATTATTGTTGTTGTAAAATGAATTATATGTTGTTTATTAAAAATATTATAATTAGGTTTGTCAAAAATTTTTTATTGCAATTTGATAAATTATGTTTTCTTCTCATATTTTATTTTCTTAATTCAAGGGGATTTTGTGCATTCTATTTAATAGGTTATATATAGCATTCATTTTTTAGTTATATGGATTATTAGAATTATTTCGTATAATTGGTTTGTTTGAGTTAGGTTACGGTATATAATATATTCAAATTCTTCATTTTTGTTTTTCTTGTTGTTGTTAAATCTATAGAACTAATTTTATTATTTGTTTCCATTTCATAATTAAATTCAATTTTATTATTAATTGTATTTATTTTATCCAATAAATACAATTATTTGTTTTTAAAAATGTAATACTTATACTTACATATATTTACAAATTTATATTATTTATATTTACAAATATAATATAGTGTATATATATATATATATATATATATATATATATATATTTAGAATAGTGACGGTTGCAGAACCTTCACAACCGGGTGGAAGAGAAAGCTTTAGTGACAAGTTGTTAATAGGTTTATGTGATACAAATTCAAATATTGTTACGAATAACAAGTAACTTTCCACTTAATTTAACGAATATATTTGAAATTTATTCCGAAAAAAATGGGAATAAAAGGATAGCTTATCTCTTATTACGTTTAAATTTAATAAATTGTAGTAGTAGGCCCTAAATAACTTATTGATATTTAAATTGTTATTTTTATTCCGATCATAAACAATATTGAATAATATCACTGGACTCAATAATCTATAGTACAGCAAGTAGGCCTAACATAACCTGCGGGTGATAAAAACTTCTGTTTGTATGAAATCGTAAGTTATTACTATAAATAAATAAAACCTCGTAATCACAAAACCTTTGCATTTATACCCTTATGTAAATTTCAATTGCAAAGTAAAGATTATTATTACGAATTATTAGGAGTTATTCTTGTAATAATTTCCTCTGAAGATGATTTCTTTGGAGTCAAAATGTACATAGAATTTAAATAAAAGGTTTATTTTGGTGATGAGGTTAAATTTATAAATAATAAAAACTATTAAAAAAATCTTTATTTTTTAAAAAAAATATAGGTAAATGTTTACTTAAGTCAACAAAAAAACTATTTTAGCTACTTGTATTAACAATTAATACAGATATGTATATACATATGACAGAATCATAATGTTGGAAAATTTAAAGTGAAATTAGTTATTAAATAACGAACTAATACTTGAAAAAACTGTATTAATATCCATTGTCATCCACTACAAGTTATAAAAAAATGTATTTGAACTTGAATGGATGAATAAAAAGTATTTTATTAACGATTGAAAATTTAAAAAAGATTTATAAATATATATAGCGAGACTGTGAACTAATAGTAGAAATTGAATAGATTACACCACAGTTGCTAGAAGGTGTTATCATGCGTTATTGCTTTAGCTTGTATTCTATGTCTACGTTTACCAAAATCTTGCCCACAAAATGATGTGAGAACCGTGTTTCTTCGACCCCAAAAAGCGCCTAAACAACTTATCCAGAACCACTCATCCAAAATATGACCACTGCTCATAACTCTCTAGCGACTGAATTTGCTCGCTAAAAAGTGTTCCTCGCAATAACCCTCACAACGTTTCTTAGTTTAATTTTTAATTTGAGTAGGAGGTAGACCTACGTATAAGTAATAAATTATATTTTTGAAATTTAAATTCAAACCTGTAATATACTTTCTGCATCACGTTATTTATTTATTTTTTTTTAATATTTCGGTTTCAAATTTTAAACGATAAACTATGAGCTCTTCCTCTGGAATTTTAAATCAAAAGGGGCCTGCATAAAACGTTTATATTATTCAAAAAGAAGATTCTGAAATGTTTTGTTAAATAGGTGGGTCGATGAGGTTAGCGGGTGCGACGCATTTCATATTTCTTACAGATAAGACAAATAATATTAACGTGCGAACCAGCAAAACAGGATATATAAGGGGGTTGTATTTTTAATGCTTTCCACTCTTTAATCAAGCGTTTGGACAAACCAATGCAATTGTCACGAGCTGCTTATACTTTGATAGGCCCCACGCTACTTTATTATTGCGTCATAGAAATAACTTTAGCTGCACTCCTTGTACTAATCTAACCTTTGGGAAGCAGACTTGGCTTGAATCGATTAAGTAAAATTTCCCTTTCGAGCTTATTAGGAATATTTACGTAGCTACTATACGGTTGGCGTAGCGTAATTATAAGAATCCGTGACGACCCTATTGGTATCTAAAAATAATAATAATATACTCAGGCAATACCTGAGTTTATATACCTGAGTTAGTAAAACAATAGTTTTACTAAAAGAGGACTTGGCGTAGGCTTATGTATGTTCGTATGTCAAACTGTTCTCGAACATGTCTCAAAGGATTTTCCTGGTAAGTGATGAGCTTAATAGTGCTCATAGGGGTTAATAGTGCAAGATCTCATAATATTACTCTCAATATTTAATAATATTATATTGTTAGTAATGCACATATTAATAATGGGAAACAAATTCCAGATTTGTTTGAAAACACAGTATTTTAACAATTTATCACAATCAACTTAGTGTAATGAATTTGCTTTCGTTTCCGACAGTTTCATTGTGTCAAAAATCGACTATATGAACAACCACAATGATGATGCATATTCGTAAACAGGCGCAGCACAAATGCATAGTGTATTACAGTGTACTTTTTCATTGTTAAAAATAATTTTATAGTGAAGATTTACACTAAGTAGGTATTTACGAGAGAATTGTTTCGAGAGAGATATGAATTAGGTTATTATTTATGCTCAATTTCTAGAAATACTTATTCAAATTTATTTAGTAACTATGATTTCATATATACATATATATATATATATATATATATATATATATATATATATCACAATATGTATTCTTGTGTATTATTAAAGAACATAAGTCAAAATACAAATACAAGAATTATAACTGAATTTACAATTCAAAGCTTTTCGTTGGCTAACAGTACCAACATCATCAGGAATATTCCTGATGATGTTGGTACTGTTAGCTAACGAAAAGCTTTGAATTGTAAATTCAATTATAATTCTTGTATTTGTATTTTGACTTATGTTCTTTATATATATATGTGTGTGTGTGTGTGTGTGTGTGTGTGTGTGTGTGTGTGTGTGTGTGTTAGGTTAGCTCTAGTAGAACTTTAAGCCTATTTAGGAATATTTGGACTAGATAGGAGACTTTTTTTTTTTTTTTTTTTTTTTAAATAAATAAAACCTCTAAACCACAAGTAACATTTTATAAAGTTTTGTTTAGTATTTTTTTTAGGTTTTATTTATTTAAAAATAAACATTACGCCACAGTTGCTTCATACAGTTATAGATAGGAGACTGACAGACTTACCTAGTTGCAATAGTAAAAAACTGCAATCTCTTGAAAATAAATAAAGAGACATATATAAAACATATTACACTATTGAAATATTTCGATCACATAATGATCTTTATTAATAAAAAAAAGAAGATTTTCAGTCTTCAGTCTTTTCTTTTTCCTTTTTGATTGATAAAGATCATTGTGTGATCGAAATATTTAAATAGTGTGATATGTTTTATGTGTCTATTTATTTATTTCCAAAAGATTGCAGTTTTGGACTATTGCCACTAGGTAAGTCTGTCAGCCTCCTATCTAGTCCAAAAATTCCTATATACATACATACATATATACTGTGTATATATATATATATATATATATATATATATATATATATATATATATATATATATATATATATATATATATATATATACGTATACTTAATAAGCATCGCTTGTTGGCTTAGCTATAGGAAATCACAATAGCGCCTTAAATAAAGATGTGGATCTAAGTAAATTCAAGAATACGGAGACATCGTGGAGAACAAGGCTATGACATCAAATGCCAAAAGCTGCACATTGAATTTTGTTAAAATGACTTCTGGTAAAATCTTCCTGGTGGAACTTTAAACATTATTTGATTTTTCAAGTGAGCGTGTTTACTTTTAGAGCATGTAAGGTTTTATATCATGAGATTTTCTCACTCGCGTACGCTAAAAAGCGCAATTTAAATAATTTTACTATATATTTTTATTATTTACAAGAAATTTGGAATCAATTTTGAGTGAATAAATTTCTATTTTAAACATTAAATTGTTTACTTTTGTAACGTCTCTCTTTGAGAAAATCATTATCAACATTGATTTCTGTTTTTATATATTGCTCAAATAGAAAAACTATGTTTTGTAACATACGAGTTCATACTTTTCTTTTTATCAAATAATTTTGATAACTCAATAATTTCAGACATAACTGAGGTACTAGTAAAAAAAATGCAAATGTCTAGCCTTACTCTTCAAATTTTAACGTTACTCAAAATTTGTGTAAACCAAATTTTAACAGTATAGATGATAAAACACTCCGTGACAACGGTCTCACAAAGATATCTTTAATGTTTGAACATGGAGTTTTCAGACCCAGGAAATACAGTTGCTTATTTCCGTTGTGATTCCGAGTTCACGAAGATACGAAGTGCGACTCACACATGCAATATTGTCACTGACTTAACAAAATACTGCAAATGGGATTGGCATATCCTGTTTGAACATGGAGTTTTCAGACCCAGGAAATACAGTTGCTTATTTCCGTAGTGAATCCGAGTTCACGAAGATACGAAGTTCGACTCACACATGCAACATTGTCACTGACTTAACAAAAATACTGCAAATGGGATTGGCATATCCTGTTTGAACGTGGAGTTTTCAGACCCAGGAAATACAGTTGCTTATTTCCGTAGTGAATCCGAGTTCACGAAGATACGAAGTGCGACTCACACATAGCAACATTATCACTGACTTAACAAAGACACCGAAAATACAGTTGACAAATTTCGTTGTGACATCTAGTTTTATGAAGATAACGGAAAATGATTTATATGCCACCCTAACATCGGGCTCATTAAAAATACCGGAAATGAGACTGACATAAACCGCTTTAACACGGAGTCTTTAAATATACCGGAATTGCTGTTTGTCAAGTTCCGTTGTGACACCACGTCCACGATGAAACCGAAATGCAGTTTACATATGCCGTATTAACACTGAATTCAGAAAGGCACCGGAAATGCAATTGGCATCTTCCATTGCCCGCTTTCGATTTTTCTATTCGAAACGAAACTGTCCAGAAATGCTTTCCGTTTACAGACAGGCGCGATACAATGCATCCATGTCGGTTAGGCGCGCCGCCTCGGGCGCAACCGAGGGTCGACTAATAACTACTTCGCTCTAAGGCTAATGCACGGTTTTTCATTCAATTCTAAAAACCTTTTAATCCTCCGGGCGTCTTCGGCGCCATTTTGAAGACATCAAACGGATCAGGACAGACAGAACCAGAGTAATATTAGGTTAGCCTTGTTTTATGGTTTCGGATGCGTGAATTATTCTATAAGAATGTTATTAGGCCTTATGTAGTTAATTTATAGGTCTAGTTTTCGGAGCAGCAGTATCGTGAGAATTGTCCGACTCTAGTCTTGTACAAAGTTTGTACAGTATTTATTGCTCAATTGTGAGTCTTGTGATTTACAGTTGCTAGGCTTTGTGTGGCCTCGACTCCCGAAAGCCAGCCCTGGCGCTGCAAAATCAAACGCACATCATTACGATTTATATACTAAAGGTTTCACTAGAAATTGTTGAATCAAATATTTTCTCCTTATACATGTACCCTACTCATTTTGAAACCTAATTTACTAAACTGGTTTGTAGGTTACAATAGCATTCTATTTTTATTTCTATAAGTAGGTAAGTAATTCCGAGCTAAGGCATGTCCCATGAGGTTGCGCGTTTCGGATGTCCTTCCATCTATGAGTACCATACGTGTACTGAAAGTTTCTTTTAAGGATAGGTCATCATTATACAAATAGGCTAGTTCTGTTAGATGAAGGACATCCAAAATTTATCAACTACAGAGCATACAACTTAGCTAAACAGAAGATTTCTACACTCACCAAACATATATAACGACTTGGCGTAACTGTGGCGTAATTTTTTTATTTTAAATAAATAAAACCTCTAAGCCACAAACACTTTTTATTGTAAATCCGTGTTTACATTTCGATTGCAAAGCAATCATCTTCTGAGGAAGTAACGAGAATATCCTATTTATTCAAAAAGTACATACGAATTCAAAACGGTTTTGTCGCTAAAAGAAATTTTAATTATTTGAAATCAAAACCTATTTATGTAAGTTGTAGGAGAAATGTAGAATAATATAATAAAAGCTATTATTGCCTAGTAAGGATGCAATAAGGGCGAAACTCTCTGTCTGCACGATAGAGGAAGGTCGATGGTTGGGTAGCAGCCACAAGTTAGCGCTACTCTCTAACCATGTTGACCGTAATAATCCACCTATTCTATGTTTTACGTTGAAAAACTAGTCTCAAGATTTTGTATTCTATCCTAATTTAACTGATAATTAGTCCTAAAGGAATTCACATTGTTAGCTTTTAAACCATTTAGTTGTAAAGAGTATTTTTGCATAGGAAAACAAATAGAGAAAATGAGAAAATGTCAGGCTGCCAGAAAGCCCTGAGTTTAAATAAAAACAATCCCCCAGTATCTATTCCGTCCCTGCACTCGTTACTGCAATAGAACAGCCCTGCTCTCGTTTCCTAAAGATGGCATTAAAAGAAGACGCTTAAAAACCACAATGGTTACCAACCCCTCTTTTTCTAACTCTTCTCTCTCTCTCTCTCTCTCTCTCTCTCTATATATATATATATATATATATATATATATATATATATATATATATATATATAATAAATTAAAAATATTTCAAAAACAAGAATACTTTTAATGAATATATTTATTCAAAGCTTTTCGCTGACAAAAATAGTACCAGCATCTTCATGCTGGTACATATGGTCGTTTGTAGCACATATGATTTAATTTTGAAAAATATTTTATTAGATAATTATTTTCCTGAAGAGGTACTATTTTATCGGCGAAAAGCTTTGAATAAATATATTCATTAAAAGTATTCTTGTTTTTGAAATATTTTTAATTTATTAACTATTTTACAAGAAAACATATCACCATATTTAATATATATATATATATATATATATATATATATATATATATATATAGCTGACTTAAATAAGAGTATCTGTTACATTCGAGTTAAGGAATACGGATCACGGATAATAGAATGGAATCAGTAGCTATAAGTTAAATTCGTTAAGTCTTCTGGACCCATGGCCGGCAACGTTTGTTTGACAAAACTAAAACTTTTAGAAATTTTGAAACACAAGTAAACATTTTAGTGGTTTTTAGGCATAATTTTAAAAAGAGGTTCTGAGTACCGGCAGTCATATGGGTAAAACTCCTAACCCTGTTTATGTCTTTTTCAAATTTTGAGCACGTATGTCTCAAACATGTGTTGGGTAATTCTCGAATAGTCACCTTCTCTAGTTCCTAACTGGGCCCATGAATTTACGAGTTACAGGAAGCTACGAGATTTAAATGACATGATAATCACGTCAAACGAAATGGGTCCAAAGGAACGCATGGAAATTAAATTTATAAATTGGGCTTAAGGCAATTGGATAAGTTGAAAGCTTCAAATTAGACGTAGCACATTCATTAAGTTTTTAAAATGATAGTCAAATAATACTCCAGAAACGAAAATCGGCGTTTAGGTTTGAATTATCCTCACGGGTGGTGTAAATAGTTTATTTCATAATGTCTCATTTCATTATAGAAGGTTACAACTTGATTAGCGAGGTCGATCCGCCTAATCGCAGTGTGATTAGATTTGTCAGCTCTGGGGACTGCGGCATAAAGACAACCCAACTCAATCCAATTACAATTTTGTAGGACAATCCTGTTTAATTATGTTGAGTGAATTATGACAGATTTAGGATAAAAACTCTTCTAATATTGCAGCCCCTCTGGACGCGATTATTTCTATGCCAATTTTCATAACTCATTAAAACAAAAATAGATTTATTATTTATTTAAAGACGCTAATAACAATCGTTAAAAAGCAGAAAATGGATATTTTAACAAAACATTTAATAATTATTAATGAAAGTTTGTTTGTACAGTACTTTATCTGACGATTGTCTTAATTGTTTTGTAAGTTCCTTGAAAATTTTCTTGTAATTTCTTGGTTGGTTTCTAAAATATTAAACCCAGTTTTTCTGGTATAAATATTTTTAAAAAATCAACTGCATATAAATATACAAATATTTATTTTTATTTGTTTATTTCACCACTACGTAGCTTTGTGAATGGGCAAATTAGGACTTCGCCACTACATAGCAATGTGTCGGGGTAGATTAAGGACTTCGTCGTTATGTAGCTCTGAGTATGGGTAGTTCCAGGACTTCGCCACTACATAGCAATGTGTCGGGGTAGATTAAGGACTTCGTCGTTATGTAGCTCTGTGTATGGGTAGTTCCAGGACTTCGCCACTACATAGCAATGTGTCGGGGTAGATTAAGGACTTCGTCGTTATGTAGCTCTGAGTATGGGTAGTTCCAGGACTTCGCCACTACATAGCAATGTGTCGGGGTAGATTAAGGACTTCGTCGTTATGTAGCTCTGTGTATGGGTAGTTCCAGGACTTCGCCACTACATAGCAATGTGTCGGGGTAGATTAAGGACTTCGTCGTTATGTAGCTCTGAGTATGGGTAGTTCCAGGACTTCGCCACTACATAGCAATGTGTCGGGGTAGATTAAGGACTTCGTCGTTATGTAGCTCTGAGTATGGGTAGTTCCAGGACGTCGCCACTACATAGCAATGTGTCGGGGTAGATTAAGGACTTCATCGTTATATAGCTCTGTGTATGGGTAGCTCTAGGATTTCGCCACTACATAGCAATGTGTCGGGGTAGATTAAGGAATTCGTCGTTATGTAGCTCTGAGTATGGGTAGTTCCAGGACGTCGCCACTACATAGCATTGTGTCGGGGTAGATTAAGGACTTCATCGTTATATAGCTCTGTGTATGGGTAGCTCTAGGATTTCGCCACTACATAGCAATGTGTCGGGGTAGATTAAGGAATTCGTCGTTATGTAGCTCTGTAAAAGGCTTGCTTTAGAACTTCACCGTTATGTAGCTTTTTATAAGGGTAGATCGAGGATTTCGCCTTTATATAGCTCTGTGTATGGGTGGTTCCAGGACTTCGTCGTTATTTGCCTTTGTGCCGGGACGGCTTTAGGATTTCGCCGTTAGGTACCTCTAAAGAAGAGAGGCTTCAGGACTTCTCCACTATGTAACTCTGGGTGTGTGGTGTCAAGACTTAGTCGTTATGTAACCCCGTGAAGTGGCGGCTTTAGGTTATCGCCTTTATGTAGCTTTGTATAGGATAGATTCAGGATTTCGCCAGTAACCTTTGCAGAGAATGGATTTAAAACTTCTCTGTTAGGTAGGGGCTGTAAGTGAGAGGATCCAAAACTTAGTCGTCATTTACCTCTGCACAGGGTGGGCTAATGACGTTTTGTAGACAAAAATGAACAGCCTACTAATTCATGTTTCATCTTCTTTTAAATATTAATTTTCAAAATTTCTAAAATTCTTTCTACTTTTATCAAACATGCGTAAAAATTAATAATTTTTAAAAAGTTGTGTATTTATTTCTACTTAACAATAAAAATAATAATTATTATTATTATACGAAAAAATTTATAGTAACCTAGTTTAAAGTGTCAAGTAATACTTAGTAATACCAAGAGCTGAATCCAGTTGGACCAGAAAGTCTGAGACCTACCAAGAGAGGACATAGACAAAAATATATAGAAAGTGGACGGGAGAAAACAATATTGGAATTCGATAACCCTTGATAATCTAAATTAAAAATGAATGGAAACGTTCTGAATACATAAAATACATAAATCTGAAAAAGTTTCAGCCTTTTCGTTAAAAAAAATATACGTTATTAATAAAACTCCTAATAAAACGAGAAAAATAAATGTATTTCAAATTAGATGAAATTTCAATAGAAATAGAAACGAATCAGATATTCACTTAATCATTGGGAATATTAATATCTGAGAGAATATAGGAGTGGAAACAAAAACAGTATTAACGAATGCCAAAAATCTTCTACATAGGTTCTACATAGGCCCTACAACTATGTCCATTCTTTTCTTCTAAATATGATTTTGCAGGAGTCAATATAAGAGAAATACTTACTTACGTTTAACTTATCAGAAACAGGTGATGAAACGTAACCCAGTAGTGGTTCCGTATCGTGAAAACCAAATAAGAGAGGATTTGAATGAACTTTAAAGAGAAATTTTGCATTTATTCAAATTTAATAAAATTGAACGATTGAATATTTGTACTGTTTGGTTGAAAAATTTTAAGAAATAACATTTTACATAATAATATTTCTTACAGAAATAACATCTTATAATTCATTATTAATATTTTTGTTATGTTTTGTCCAAACTGTTGTACATATTGAATCGGTAAACGACCTGTATTTTCTGAGTCTTCTTCTCTGTCTGTCTCCTTCTCTCTCACTCTCCCTCTCTCTTTCTCTATCTTACGTTTTAATCAATTTTTTTCTCCGAGTACTGATCTAGGTTTAGTTAGATCTTCTCCATCCTAAGTAGATATCCGTCCAAGTTGTTTTACCTTTATATATTCCATTCTTGTGTGTGTGTGTGTGTGTGTGTGTGTGTGTGTGTGTGTGTGTGTGTGTGTGTGTGTGTGTGTGTGTGTGTGTGTGAGTGAGTGTGTGTGTGTGTGTGTGTGTGTATGAGAGAGTGTTTGTGAATGTGCGCGTGTATGTGTGTCTTCATGACTTCTTGCATATTTGTCACCAGAATGGATATTCCACCAAAGCATTCACAGAAAGCAACCTTTTCATTTTAAAAGCTATTACTGGCTACTCTTCTAACTATAGACACACAAATTACCTTTTTTACTGGCCTACATCATAATATGCTGGTAAGATGGGCAATTATTTTCTTCTTTATAAATTGTCTTGTTAGAGGTTTGATGCGGTATTATTGGCAATATTAAAAAATAATGACGGTTCTTGCTGAAACCTGACAAAAATTATATTTTGAATAAAAAGGAAAAGGCTTGCTCTACCTTAAAGGATTTTATCATCCCTTCTAAGTCCTACCTATATTATACTCATTCTTGGATCCAAACGAGGTTCTAACCTACTCACTTTCTTAGGAAGTGGATCTATCTGAGAGAAGCGAGCCTTCATACGCATCTATAATTTTGTCTTTGTACAAGAACTATTCAACTCATAAAGCTATAATACATTTCGGATAGGTTGGATGTGGCTTTTAGGCGAAAAAAAACTTTGTGGTTTTGATGTGTTGTTAATGAGATGAAAGAATTATTGTAAGTTTAACATTTTATTAGTTTTAGTATTAGATCTTGTTCAATAAATTCTGCCTCTTTAAGAGAAGTATAGAAATGGCCAAATAATATTTTCTTCTTCTTCTTCTTCCTCATATACGTCGGCCATTAATGTCTAGGTCTGCGCACCACTCGCCAAACCTAAAAAATTCAATTGAAAAGTTAATTTTAAACATCTATAACTCCTATAAATAGCAACAATAAAGATAGTTTTACAGACTTAATCTTTAGTCTGGAGCGTGCATACGATTATAGGGTAGGCTATAACTCAGTAAAAATGAGAATAATATTGCGTACGATCACATGGGTAAACAAAGAATCCTCCTAAAACATCAAATGTATATTTAGCACATATTTTATCAATTCCAAAAGCATTTTAAAATTGTTTCGCCATTTTTTTGACATTTTTTATAACATTTTAGTTTTGGTTACTTCTAATTTTTGTAGACGTTAACACGACAGACTAGTTGGTCGCAACATTCGAGAGTTTAGCATTGTAAAGTGTCATTAAATAAAGCCGTTCTTTTACCCGATTCTCAGTCACCCTTGCCTTTGACGTACAATAAATTCTCGCAATACACGCATGAATGTTTGCGCAACACGCACGCGGCTGTGTAGCCGAAGATGTTGAGAAAACAGTCACGACGGATTCTGATTCCACAACAGTCAACAAGTTTAAGCTCGGCATTCCCAAGGCCAGGTTTGAGAAGGGATTTGCGTGTCTATTCCTCGGCCAGGCGCACGTGCGTGAGAGTGCGAGGCCTGGATTGGACATGACGACTGCGGACTGCACTGTACGTAATTATAGACCCAGTCTGAGAAATCTAACAACAGGTCCCGACAACTGGTTCAAAACCATCAATAAATACTTCTTTTTAGAAATTCACTTCGGGTTCTCTTCATAATTTGTTCCCTTTAGTTTGCTTCGATTTTTCTTCTTTATTGTCTATAATTTTATGATTCCTTTCTGTAAACTCTTCATCACTCTCTCTGACCACAACAAATCTTGTACTTCATTAAGTATGCATGAGTTGAGTTGAGTTGAATGTTTCGCCGGTACCGGTGTCTATGCGCGCCTGCGTGCGGATTAGCAACACAGGTGCCTCGAATTAGCCGTAAAAATGTTGCTCATGTACATTGCTCGAATTCAATGATATGTAACAATCAAAACTGGTATAAAAAAAGGAAAAGACTAAATGTATTTTAAAATCAAATCAGAACCAAAATAATTGAAAGTAAAATATCGAACCAGTGAACAAGTTTAAATAAATGTACTTAGGGAATGAATAACACAAATAGGCCTAACATACAATACCAATGTAACATACCGTAGAAATAAAACCTAACATCTATTATTGAACCAGGTAAAGATATTTATAAATATTCCATATCGTTTATGGACCAGGTGATATTCCTTTAATAAAACGGAAACAAGTACGGTTTTAAATATATTTATTTACACCTGTATACTAGAGGGCTAGGGCTCTCTATTTACACCTGTAGCTAGGGCTATACCTGAACATTTCTATCACGTAAAAACTATTTGTATCTACAGGCAGATACTTTCACTTGTCTGGTCTGACTCTTACTGAACTGCTGAAGCATATTTTAGATACTAAGGGCCACTTATGACGGTTAGTTTGCTTCTTTTATCTCTAGCACGTTTACCTAGCCCTTTTTACTATAAATTGAAAGTACTTATTTCATACTGAATTATATACACACTTGTTTTTATTCTATTGTAATTCACATTTATGTTCAATGTCTATATGATTACATCTTCTCACATGTTTACTTATAGTGACCAAAGTATCTAGATTAGATAGCATCCATTAATAAAAGGCAAAATAAAAATACCAAAAACTCAATAGCTAATTTCAAGAAAGCACCGAAGACAGAATATCAAAAGTTATCCCTTCGACTCTAAAACCAGATTTAAATCTGAATACGAGTTTAAAATAAACAAACAATTGTAATAATAATAATAACAATAATAAAAAAATTATTAAAATTAATAAAAAATACAAGATAAGTTAGTTTATAAAACAAAAACATTTGCACAAAAATCCGGATAAAACAAACAGTTAAAATAATAAGGAAAGCAAATTAATTGAATAAACAAGAATTCGTTTCATAAAATGCATACACAATTTGGCTGTTCTTTAACCTATATCACAATTATTTTAAATTCAATTTTAAAATTTAGCAACAAATTGAAGAGCTTGTCTAGCATAATAGCCCTAAAGGTCTTACAAAGTCTTTTTTTTATAAAATATAAAGTTTCAAAAACACACAAAACGCGACAAGATAATGGATCAAATATATTTATAGACTGATATTTAGGCCCAACCAGTAACAAAGAGATTAACAGTAAACGATCTTTCAGTCATTCAACAATGCCATTAAACTTACAGCAAAGTTCAAATAATACTAAATCAATCCAATGGGAATGAAATCCCAATCAGATCACAGAATGACAGCATTTAAATCTTTTATACTGAGTTTACAGAATCACTCTAATTTAGAAAAAAATTAATATTATACAATAGTCGGAAGTAATGGATATACAGTAAATACATAAACCTCACAAAAATAAAAATAAAAAGCCACGAAGAAAGACCTTACTTACAAACCAAGGTTACAATGTTGAAAATGTCAAAAAATATAAAAGAAGGGGAAACTTAAATATGAGTTTTTCAAAATAATATGACAATCGACAACGAAATACGTTAATGAGAGAAAGTAAGTGGAAAAACAACAAGTTAAATCAGAAAATCAATATAATAAAGCCTATCTAGAAACATAGCGACACAGCGACTCACCAACCCAACCACCAATAAAGAAAACATTGTACCAAACAAAATATGTAAATATATTACCATAAATAATTAGAATGATTAATGGAATATTCATTAAACCGCTACTATTATAATAATTGTGAATGCCAATAATAACAAAAAATTCCTTCTAATATAAATAGGCTATTTACTGTAATAGTTCTTATACTAACTAACAAACAGTGATAAAATTCTATTTATGTGTTGTATTGTACATATTATTGAATATCTATGTTAGAAGAAACCTCTCATATAAAAATGTTCAATCCTATATGAAGCATAAGATTGGAGCTACATTTCCTATTGTAGACGAAGTTGGCAGAAAAATTAGAAATTATTATGATTTACAATTTCGAAAGAACATTAGACAAATTTCCGTAATGAACAACGGACCAATGAGATAGTTTTCAAAATTCAGCAGTATTTCATTAGGGACACTATTGGCGGGAAAAAACGACGGAATTCAATGTGCAAATTATAGTGAAACCGGTTGAACAAGGTGGAAACTTTAGTAACACCAGTATTAGAGAAACAGATATCAATGAATCCTTTTGTAAAGGAATGCTTTGCCGTATAAAACACCTCATCCATACGCCTGAGTGGGTTTATGGGAAAACATAGAGGAATAGAGTTGCATTAGGAATAACGAGTGAAGAATAGCATGTAGGTAATAAAAATACAATACCAGATCAAGAGAAAGGTACTAGCGGATTTAAGTAAGAACGAAGCGAAATAAAGTTTTATTAATAATAGCGAGTGAAAAATAGCATACAGAAGATGAAGAACAGAGAAGTATATTAAGGTATTTTTTCTCAACGATGCTGTTAAATGCTACATTAGAAGTAACTGAATATAGGGAAGATGTAAAAAATAAAAGACTTAAATATAAATTAGCCGCGGGACTCAATCGAAAACAAATAAGAACCACGTTTTGAAATAAAACATCACTAAACCACAAATAAAAAATGTGAAATATTGACTCTGTAAAAAATAGATAGGGTAAAAATAAGTAGGTATAAAAAATATAGAGGGTTAGCTTCGTAAAAGCAACGGATGTTTTGAAACGCGTCATTAAGTAAGCAATTACGTATTCACTTAGTTAAGTATTTTTAAAATTAGTTTAATCAGTGAATTCAAGATGATTAAATCAAGCAACTTCTATAAATAAGTTTGTCTTAAGCAAATTGATTAAATTAACTTTAGCCGATCTCGCTGTCAGCTGTACGTAATGGATCAACTGATACAGACAATATACTCAACAAATGTTTTTTCCCAAACATAGAAACGAAATTTAAATTCGTTAAAACTAATATCTGATACATTTACATTCCACATTCTCGTTTTCCTTTGACACTGTGAAGGAGGAAGTTTACAAAGTAAACTGGCTAGTGGCTATTGGCTACTGTATCGTATGACAGACTGGACGCTCTGACTGGTTTTAATTACCTATTTATATGCACCACGGTTCGATCACAACCACTTAACTCTTTAATTGATTCCAAATTTTATGCCCATGCCTGCTTACATACCTTCGTGCCTAACACTGCTCAGGGTTATATCTTCATTTTACTTTGTAAACTTGCGTGAAGAGAATCCCCACATAATTTATGTTCAGCGGCTTGCAATTTTATGTGCTGAATATATTTTTTTAAGTGGCGTATATTGCGGGCGCGTCTCAGACTAAACATGACAAGGATAAATGGGTTAGGCATATATTTAATGATCATCTAGGATATGCTTTACTATTTATTAATTACCTCTATCTATAATGCTTTTACATTTTTCTCGGTCAATCGAAGCACTTACATAAGGACTTAGTTTAAAATTGGTTATTCAGATTTACATCTAGATTTTGTTTGCGAGTAGTCTATAAGAATTCATACACAAGTTATTATTTCCAAACTTTCTTCAAAACCACCTAATATTATAGTTTCCTCACTCCACCCAATCTTAAAAAAAAGTCTAAGTACTTTTAATAAATGGGTATATTCTTTAAAAATCTGTCTGCATTGATGATGGGACAATCTAACGAAACGGCCTTCTCATTTATAAGCAAGTTATTCAATATGTTATAAGCTTTGTTAAAAAAAAAATTTCCTACCAAAAACCCAATCAAGGTTATCATCGCCTACCTCAAGTGTTATTTAAAATAAATTTTTCATAAATGAAATTGATCAAAATAACATAAATAGTTAAAACTAATTTTAATAAAGAAATTAAAATTATACAAAATCTAAATATTATTCTGGTGGCGTAAGAAAGCGATGAAACATTCGACAGCCGTGACATGGTCCCTTAAAACCACCTTTAAACTACCTCGAAGATCGTAAGGAATATAATATGTTATAAGCAATAAACACAGTTATGTATTTCAGAGAGTATAATACAAGAATCTAAATTCTACTTTTTAGATTGGCCTTACTATTGAACTCTGGATTTATTTACTCATTGCAACTGCAGTTGATCTTTCACTGTAGACTATTGTCCATGATCTTCTGTTTGTCCTTGTTGATACAGTATCACATTCCTGCAACGTAGAGTAGGCCTACTTTATTTCGATATTTAATCATGGAATATACTTATTTTTGTCATTTATGATACTACTTACTCTGAGGCAACGAAAGAACAGCTGATTTTTTAGTGTATCTAACAGTAAGAAGTGATTGCGTGCCGCTTTCATTGGCAGGATAGTGTTTTATAAAAATCATTCTGAACTTTCAAAAGTAGGCTTGTTTTGTAGCTAACGTTGAAAAATTCTAGAAGTTTAAAGCCAAGCTGCAATATGTTTAAAATAATAGTTTTTTGTTTTGCTTCTAATAAAAGCTATTTTAAGAATAACATTCGGAATAGATTATAAAATAATTACTGTCGGTAAATATCCTGTTCATCTGTGCTTCTTGATATGCAAGCAAATATTTATAATTATGAATCAATAATTAGACACATTTATGTTAAAGCATGTACTTGAGGCACTGTTGTCATAAAATTTAGACCTAAGTAGACGGTTGCAAGTAATATTTTCATTATGGAGGATACAGGCTGTGGACGGTCACTGGTGGATGCTTTCGTTATAGAGAGTAGAGTTTGTGGACAGTTACTGATGCAACTTTCATTATAGAAATAGGTCTTTTTGGACAGTTGCAGCCGATTTCATCATTATGAAAGGTGGTGTTTGTGGACATTTGCTGCAGATATTTTCATTATGGAGAGTACAGTATTTGACAGTTGTTGCCGATGCTTTCTTTATGGTAAGGTGTAATTTGTGGACATTTGCAGCCGATACTTTCATAATGGGGAGTACGGTTTTTAGACAGCTGCAGCCGATTTCTTCATTGTGGAGAGGTGCAATTTGTGGCATTTGCTGCCGATACTTTCATTATGTAGAGAACAGTATTTAGACAGTTGTTGCCGATGACTTAATTATGGAAAGGTAGTGTTTGTGGACATTTGCTGCCGATATTTTCATTACGGAGAATAGAGTATCTAGACAGTTGTTGCCGATGCCTTCTTTATGGAAAGATGCAATTTGTGAAAATTTGCTGCCGATACTTTTATTATGTAGATTACAGTATTTAGACAGTTGTTGCCGATGCCTTCTTTATGGAAAGGTGCAATTTGTGAACATTTGCTGCCGATACTTTCATTATGTAGAGTACAGTATTTAGACAGTTGTTGCCGATGACTTAATTATGGAAAGGTAGTGTTTGTGGACTATTGCTGCCGATATTTTCATTACGGAGAATAGAGTATTTAGACAGTTGTTGCCGATTCCTTCTTTATGGAAAGGTGCAATTTGTGGAAATTTGCTGCCGATACTTTCATTATGGAGAGTACAGTTTTTAGACAGTTGTTACCGATGCCTCCATTATGGAAAGGTAGTGTTTGTGGTCATTTGCTGCCGATACTTTCATTATGCAGAGTACTGTTTTTATACAGCTGCGGCCAATTTCGTCATTATGGAAAGATAATGTTTGTAGATATTTGCTGCCGATGCTTTCATTATGTAGAGTACGGTTCTTAGACAAATGTTGCCGATGCCTTCATTATGGAAAGGTGCAATTTGTGGAGATTTGCTGCCGATAATTTCATTATGGAGAGTAGAGCCTTTAGACAGTTGTTGCCGATGCCTTCATTACGGAAAGGTGCAATTCGTGGAGATTGGCTGACGATGATTTCACTATGACGAGTACAGTTTTCAGAAAGTTGTTGCCGATAACTTTATTATGGAAAGGTGCAATTTGTGGACATTTGCTGCCTATACTTTCATTATATAGAGTACAGTTTTTAGACGATTATGACAGACGCCGTCATTATTGAAATGTGTAATTTGTGGACATTTGCTAACAATTCTTAAATTATGTAGAGTAGGCTTACAGGTTTTAGATAGTTGTTGCCGATGCCTTCATTTTGGAAGGTGCTATTTGTGGATATTTGCTACCGATACTTACTTTATTTAGAGTACAGTCTTTAGACAGTTGTTGCAAATGCTTTCATTATGGTGCATTTTTTTAACATTTGCTGCCGATACTTTTATTATGTAGAGTACAGTTTTGAGACGGTTGTTGCCGATGCCTTCAATATAGAAAGTACAGTTTGTGCACATTTCTTGCCGAATGATTTCATTATGTTGAGTACGGTTTGAAAACAGTTGCAGTCAATGGTTTCCTTACGGAGAGTACTGTTTGTTGATAGATGCTGCCGTGGCATTCACTATGGAGAGTACGGTTAGTGGGCATTTGCTGTCGATGCTTTCATTACAGCTAGGACAGTTTATGGACAATTGCTGCAAATGGTTTCATAATGGAGAGTATGGTTTGTGGACGGTTACTGTCGATGCTTTCATTGCAGCTAGGACAGTTTATGGACAATTGCTGCAAATGGTTTCATAATGGACAGTATGGTTTGTGGAAAGTTGTAGCCGATGTTTCATAATGTAGCGTTAATAACGATTTTTTTGGACAGTTGATAACGATTCTTTTTATATAGAAGGTAGAGTTTATGGACAGATGTTGCCCATTTTATTATGTATAGCGGTATAGATAGTGGTAGTCCATCTATAATACAAACGTTGATCTAATCCTTTTACTGTAAGTAAGTATCATCTTAATATTGAATGCTACGTACTTACTTCGCCATTATTCTTTTCTATAAGGTATAGCCTAGTTTGTATTTATTACAAAATACTACATTTTACTTACTGTTTATAGGCATTTTATCTAATTAATGCCAGTAATCGCTTATCATTCTCCTCATTGAAATTTTCCACTTAAGTGATCTCATGATACATATTCTGAGGCATTTTAATATCTTATTACTGTCTCTAATTGCTCATCCTACTTGTCAGACACGTTATCCTCCATGAACATTTCCACTTGGATGATTTCCTGATGTGTATTCTTATCTTATTACTATCTCTAATCGCTCAACAATCTTGTCAGGCCCGTTTTCCTCCATGGACGTTTTCCACTTAACTGATTTCCTGATGCGTGTTCTTATCTTATTCTATCTCTAATCACTCATTCACATTGTTAAGCACGTTATCCTCCATGTACGTTTTCCACTTAACTGATTTCCTGATGTGTGTCTTTATGTTATTACTACCTGTAATCACTCGGCGACCTTGTCAGGCACGTTATCCTCCATAGACACTTTCCACTTGGCTGACTTCATGATGTGCGTCCTTATCTTATTACTATCTGTAATCGCTCATCCAACTTGACAGGCCCATTTTCCTCCATGGACGTTTTCCACTTGGCTGATTTCCTGATGCGTGTTCTTATCTTATTACTATATGTAATCCCTCGGCCACCTTGACAGGCACGTTATCCTTAATGGATGTTTTCCACTTAGCTGATTTCCTGATGCGTGTTCCTATCTTATTACTATCTCCAATCGCTCATCCACCTTGTCAGGCACGTTACCCTCCATAGACATTTTACACTTCGCTGAATTCCTGATGCGTGTTCATATCTTATTATTATCTGTAATCACTCATCCCCTTGTCAGACACGTTATCGTCCATTATTATTTTCAATTTGCCGATATCCTGATGCGTGGTCTTCTTTGATTACTATCTGTATCCCTTATCCCTCTTGCCAGGAAAACCCTCCATGGAAAGTTTCCTCTTGATCGATCTCTTTATGCATGTACTTATCTTATTAGGCCTACCCTGTCTGTAGGCCTATCCCTTCTACCAGCCACGTCACCATCAATGGACATTTGGCTGATTTCCTGATGCGTGTTTTTATCTTATTACTGTCTCTAATCGCTCGTCCACCTTGTCAGGCAAGTCATCCTCCATGGATATTTTCCACTTAGCTGATTTACTGATGTGTGTTCTTATGCTATTACTATCTGTAATGGCTTATCCCTCTTGGCCGTTTTCCTCCATGGACGTTTTCCACTTGGATGATTTCCTGATGCGTATCCTTATTTTAATACTATCTCTAATCGCTCATCCACCTTGTCAGGCACGTTATCCTCCATAGACAATTTCCATTTGAATGATTTCCTGATGCGTGTTCTTATCTTAATATTATCTGTAATCGCTCATCCTCCTTGTCAGGCACGTTATCCTCCATGGACATTTTCCACTTAGCTGATTTCCTGATGTGTGTCCTTATCTTATTACTATCTGTAATCGCTCATCCTCCTTGTCAGGCACGTTATCCTCCATGGACATTTTCCACTTAGCTGATTTCCTGATGTGTGTCCTTATCTTATTACTATTTGTAACCGTTCGTTCACCTTGTTAGGCACATTATCCTCCATAGACAATTTTTATTTGGATGATTTCCTAATGCTTGTTCTTTTCTTATTACTATCTATAACCGCTCGTCCACCTTGTCAGGCATGTTATCCTCCATGGATATTTTCCACTTAGCTGATTTACTGATGTGTGTCCTTATGCTATTACTATCTGTAATGGCTTATCCCTCTTGACCGTTTACCTAGATGGACGTTTTCCACTTGGATGATTTCCTTATGTGTATCCTTATTTTAATACTATCTATAATCGCTCATCTACCTTGTCAGGCACGTTATCCTCCATAGACATTTTCCACTTGGCTGAATTCCCGATGCGTGTTCTTATCTTATTAATATCTGTAATCGCTCGCCCACCTTGTTATATACGTTACCCTCCATGGACACTTTTCACTTGGATGATTTCCTGATGCTTGTTCTTTTCTTATTACTATCTGTAATCGCTTGTCAACCTTGTCAGGCACGTTATCCTCCATAGACATTTTCCACTTTACGGATTGCCTGATGCGTGGACGTTTTTGGTTACTATCTGTATCCCTTATCCTTCTTGCCAGGCGCGATACCCTCCATGGAGAGTTTCCTCTTGATTGATCTCTTAATGAATGTTCTTATTTTATTAGGCCTACTATGTCTGTAGGCCTAT
>JBAIZL010000001.1:85091482-85146482 GCA_036971475.1 Prosapia bicincta | reverse complement strand
AAAGAATATGTATAGGCGTAAATATATATATAAATAAATAAATAAATATATATATATATATATATAGGCCTATATATATATATATATATATATATATATATATATATATATTGTACCTATATATATTGTAATCCTTGGATGAATATCTTTTTCTTGTTTTATGCATACACAATTAAATGACACTTTCATAAACAAGAATTTTTGTTTTAGATTTTTGTTCATACATTAAAGCTTTTCGCCGACTAGCAGTATCAGCATTATCAAAGTTGTCTACGTAACTTATAGTTCTAATTTGAGTCCAGGAAAAGATATAGAACTATAAGGTAGGCTACATAGAAAATTTTGATAATACTGATATCGTCAATCAGCGAAAAGCTTCAATGTATAAAGAAAACTAAAATAAAAAGTCTTTTTTATAAAGTGTCATTTTGTAGCCTCTCTCTCTCTCTCTCTCTCTCTCTCTCTCTCTCTCTCTCTATATATATATATATATATATATATATATATATATATATATATATATATATATATATATGTAGTTAATACTTTACAAATAATGAGGCCTTGGTCACAAATGCAGAATAGGTTTAAATAATAAGGTAAAATGGGTACAGGTTCCATCCTTTCCTACCTATTTTCCCAATATTCAGTCTATGGCAAATTAAAACAATCTTACAACATAAAGAAATATTTAAAAGTCTTTATAATAAAGTATTTATGTTTAACAAATTAGAATTCTTTTAATAGGACGGATATATTTTTTTTCCTAAACACTACATTTAACTACTATATGCTTTACAAAGGAATTTCTTAACTGGTTTTTAAGTAGGCTAAATCATATTTTTTACATTTAAAGTAAACCAACTTCAAATTACTATCCTATATAAAATAAAGTAAAGCTATAGCCTAGGAATTAGGGAAAAATGTGAAATATATAGTCTAAAATAAAATAACTGAAATTTTTAAAGAGTTAATCTGATTACATGAATTAAAATTTTCCAATATGGGTCTACATGAATTTTCCCATATTGCTTTTATAATTTCAAAAGACTTTGTGTATGGCCTATTTTAGCTGTATCAATATTAGGATCATTTTGTTAAATATTGTGTTAACTTTATAATTTTAGAATTATGTAGTCGTTGTGCTACGAAAGGCAAAACCTTGCACTTGAAATATCTTACAGACAGACTACATAGACTAGGCTAGGGCTATAGACCTATAACTCACAATTAACTTAGCTAGGTTACTTTTAATGTGCCTACTGTCAACATAAAGGTCCTTTTTACATTTTTCAACTCAGTAGCAACTTCATCAAGATTCGTTGTATTAAAGATTTTATTGTAGGAAAAATAAGTAGATAACCTATGTGCTAGGCATAGCATGCTCAGTACTAGTCTAGATTACTCAACGGCTCAGAACACACTAGGACAAATACATTACAAAATATTAAAAAATCAAGCAAGAACTATATTAAATATTGTAACTACCACTACTGAAAAATGTAACTAAACGATTGTAATAGTAAGCCTAAAATAAATCTGGCATCTTGTAGGCTACTTCCTATAAGTGTTAGGCAAATATAGCCTACAGGGTGGTTCACGAAGATATGGCAATACTTTGGGAGCTCATTCTAAATGTAATATTTTTCTAACAAACATGATAGGGTATAAATTAAACATAGTTTCGAAAAATGTTTCATTAACTATTTACAGCTACCTAAAGATTTTTATCCCAGATTTCAGGTAAACCCATGAACTAATATCATAATGAAATATTTAGAAAGTTAATTAATTAATTGAGATATAATATTAATATATTAATTATATATTGAAAGAAATTAATTAATTGAGAGTATAAAATGTTGGTTTATTGTGGTTTTACACTTAACAAAGTGAATACATTAGTTTTCAAAGCCATATCTTAAGTAGGTTTTGATAAATCTCTCTCGAAATTATTAATAGTAAGTCAACCTGTTTTTTTAAACATTTTGTTGTACAATAACTTTATTAAATGGTTAATAAATACATTGTGATTTTATTTAATACTTATACAAAAATAATTTCTGAAGAAAATAGTGTATAAATTATACATAAATTGAATAAATAATAAATGAGCTATTATTTAAAACAGTACATAACAAAATGATACACTTTTGCATTTGGCAAACTGAAAACGTCTCTTTTAGTATAGCAATAAACAGATAAAAACCTTTACTATAATGTTTTTAACAAATTTATATTTTCATGCAATACAGTCTGAACCTGGCGATGTATTTAGCTTTTGTTAACATACTGTACGACTTTAAACGTACAGAATAAGTTTTTAGACAAAATTTTATTGCTTAAGTTGGCAATACAATAATAACAGCTGTCCAATAATGTATTTTTTTGGATGCAGAATAGTTCATTATAATGAGAATTCACAACTGAGCTGCAATTGCCACTTCCTCGTGATGCACTCTTTATAATCAGGATTACGACTAATATATAATTAAGTCAATATATAAATCGATATTTAATTCCCTTTAATATTCAGGTCGACGTTTCACCAGTTTAGACAAAAAATCAACTACAAATCATCCAGTTTATATAATTTTTTGTTGTTGGTGTAGTAAGTTTCAGAACGGCCATGAAACAACTAAATATAGGCCTACGTATCGTCGACGGAGTATTGAACTAAATTGCATATATATATCTATTTATCGATATAATAATATTATTATTGGCTATGCCTATATGATATAAAGTAAGAGAATTGAATATCTATCTATTTAACGATATAATAATATTATTATTGGCTATGCCTATATAATATAAAGTAAGAGAATTGAATATCTATCTATTTATCGATATAATAATATTATTATTGGCTATGCCCATATAATATAAAGTAAGAGAATTGAATATCTATCTATTTATCGATATAATAATATTATTATTGGCTATGCCTATATAATATATAGTAAGAGAATTGAATATCTACCTATTTATCGATATAATAATATTATTATTGGCTATGCCCATATAATATAAAGTAAGAGAATTGAATAGGCCAACGTCCAAGGAGCGCCTGTTTAAAAGATTAGGCAAAATAATTGATTAAAAATGATAAATTTCCTTATTCAATGTAGCAAGATTTATAATTTTATTCTAACAATTAACAATATTAATAACGATTTGAGAATAGGTTTAAATATTTTTAAACATCTTCTGAAAAGTATGAGACTTTTGCTTTAGAATTTTGGATTCCCTTTGATTTAGTAGATTTAAAACATTATCTCAACTTTTATAATTTTTTCAAACAAATTTAAGTATTTCTAAAATGTGGAAAAATAATCCTATAGAGAGCCTGTCTATCTTATGCCTCTAATCGTCATATTGATAACACAATGAACTTAAGTCTCTGTATGTGTCTTAGTTCTGGAATAGGCCAATGTCAACTAAATTAAGTAGGCTATGTTATAATTTTGTGTGCGCGCGCGAGCGCGTTTGTGTGTATGTGTGTGTGTGTGTGTGTGTGTGTGTGTGTGTGTGTGTGTGTGTGTGTGTGTGTGTGCGTGTGTGTGTAAAAATTGATTTCTACATACTTACTTCTTATTACGAGCTTCCAAGGTTGGCCTCGATGGCTCGATGTCTCCTATACACACACTCTGCCAATGGCCAGAAACAACTTTCTTTCAAGATTTTGTCCAGGGTACATTCCCGTCCTAGATGTTTTATCAAGGGACTCCTTGTTGCTGCTGTTACAGGACACTTCAAAAGTATGTGCTCTAATGTTTCCTCTTCTTGCTTGCACACTCCACAGATAGAGTCGTTAGTAATATGAAACCTTTTCAAATATGTATTGGTGACAATGTGTCCCATACGAGCTCGTGCCGCAAAAGATGCCACTGAACGTGATAATGACTTGAAGATCTTTGGATCATTAGGTTGTTTTTGTAATGAATAATATTCGCGCCCAGTATTGCATTCTCTCCATTTCTTTCTCCAACAGATGTGAGATTCTTTATCAACTGCCTCTTTGCACTTAGTTAAGGAGTAACAACTTTCAGGAGATGGAAACAAGTTGCAAGACTCCTTGGCAGATCTGTCAGCTTCCTCATTCCCAGGAACACCACAATGACTGGGGATCCATTGAAATACAATATTTTTCTGTTCTAAGTTTTTTAACAATTTAGTTATTTCAGATGTTCGAAAATGGTAGTCTGTAGTGTGCTGTACTTGAAGGGCTTGAGGGGCCGACCTGGAATCGGTGAGAATGTAGATGTTCTGTGCATCCATAGTATTACTAAAAACCAAAGCAGCATTTAAGGCCATCAATTCAGCATTCATGCTTGAAGAGGAATCGCAGGGCACATAGTAATCCTCGTTTAATTCTGGACAATGAAAAGCTGCACCTCCCCTATGGTTCTCTTTATCAACGGAACCATCTGTGTAGATTTTTACAAAGTTGTTATATGTGGTGTTTATCAATTCCATAGCGACAGATTTTAGTAGGTGAGGTGAATCTTCTTTTGTGAGTGAACCAGGAATTTCAAGATTGGTTTTTATTGGGATTCGAAGCCAGGGTTGTTGTTCCAACTGGAATTTTTCCTGATTCCATTGTGTTTAATGATTCGCAGGGTTTGTTATGATGGTAGAACAGTGACTGTCGGATGTTAGTTACCAATGCAATGTTAGAAAGAGTGTTAAGCGAAATTGCTTTCATCTGAAAATGTTTCTTCCACATTCTGTTTTTTATATATAAGTCAAACGGCATGACTGACAGTTCAATTTCCATAGACTGTATACTTGTGGTTTTTGGACAACCCAAACAAATCCTCAGAGATGAGTTCTGTAATATTTGTAATTTTCGAGTATGAGTTTCAGCTGTTCCACCCCAAACTTCACAACAATACATGATTTTTGATCTTACAAAGGACAAATAAAAATTCCTTAATATATATGTATCTGCTCCCCATGCCCTGCTGGCTATAACTTTCAACGCTTTTATTCTATTTGCACATTTGTCCGCTATGAAATGGACATGTTCTTTCCACAGTAGTTTTGGATCCAGTTTAATACCCAGAAGTACAGGATTTGGGTTATGCCGCAGTACGTTTCCATTTAAGTTTATAACTGGTTTATAGTTTGTGTGCAAGTATCGCCTGGAGAAGAAGCATACTTCAGTTTTTGATATTGAAATGGTTAGTCCCCATTTTTCAGACCACTCAGAGATTTTGTTAAGTGCCTTTTCCAGTTGGTGAGTAGAAGCAGTTGGGTCTCTATCAGTGGCCCAGATAGTGACATCATCTGCAAAAATAGCCATGCCGATGCCTGGAAGGTCTATATTCCCTAAATTTTGCATCATTATCTATATTCCCTAAATTTTGCATCATTGTGTTAAAAAGAGTAGGACTAATGACTGACCCCTGTGGTATTCCGTTTAGAGTACATTCTTCTTCAGAGTAGGTATCATTGATCTTAGTTTTAATTTTCCTACCCTTAAGGAAGTCTACAATGTATTTCAATATCCTCCCTTTCAAACCGATTTCCATACACTGCGAAATAATAGATATGCGTGAGACCTTATCAAAGGCTGCTTCGAAATCGATGAACACCGCTGATGTACACATTTTGTTTGAGAATCCGGTATATATACTTTCTGTAAAGTTTAGTAAAGCATCACAGGTGCTTCGTCTAGGTCTGAACCCGAAAAGACATGAACCCAGCAGATTATAATTTTCAAGCCTCCAAGTTAAGCGGTTATTAACCAGTCTCTCCAAAAGTTTACCGAGACATGATGTCAAGGCTATAGGCCTGTAAGAAGAAGCAAGTTCAGGAGATTTTCCTGGTTTTAGAAGTGGAATAATTATAGCCTGTTTCCATTTTTGTGGTATGTTACCTGTCTCCCAGATTTGTGTAAAATTGCGTCTTATTTCTTCCATAAATGACTCAGAACAATGCTGTAACATTAAATTATGAATGTTATCTTCTCCTGGCGTAGATGACTTCAATTGTGCTACTGCAGCCTTCATTTCAGTTTCTGTGAAAGGTTTATCACAGATATCTGTTTGGGAAATTGCTTCATTCAAAGTTGTAAGAAAGCTCTTTTTCTCATTCTTCAGATGAGCCGGCCAATTTTCCTCAATACCTGACTTTTTGACATATAATTTGTTGAATACATTAGCAATGTCATTATCATTAGTAGTTATGATCCCATCCGGATTTGTGATCTGATAGATTTTATTATCAGGTTTTCCCTGAATTGCTTTAAATCTTTTCCATACAGCTGAACAGGTGTGTTTGAGTTGATGCTACCTATGAAGTCATGCCAAGAGGTCCTTTTAGCCTCTTTTATAGCTCTCTTACATTTAGCCGATGGTTGTACTTGCCCTGGTTGTATTTGCTTCTATTTTCGGGTGTTCTAAATTTCTTCCACATTTTCTGGCTTTTTGTCTTTCTAATCTAAGGAGGGATATTCTCTTATTCCACCAAATGTTACTAGGCTTTTGTTTATTTTTATTTACCTTAATGCTAGGGATACTTTCCGAGGCAGGAATCATTAGTTTCTGTACAATGTTTTCTGTATTACTTTCTGTGCAGTTTACTGTGTTATTAGTAAGATGTCTAAATAGGGGCCAATTTGCATCTTTTATTTTATGTTGCGTAGTAATAATTCTATGTGAATTAACATTTCCCTCTTTACTGTCGATATTAAAATATACTGGAAAGTGGTCACTAATTAGATCTTTACCCACATACCAATTACTGATTATGTCTAACAGATCTGGAGAAGACAGGGTAAGGTCCAATGTACTCAATGATCCTGTACTTGGTGACTGGTATGTTGGTTCCTTGTTTTTGTTTACAAGTACCAAATTGGAGTTCACAATCCATTCGTAAACTATTAGGCCATTCCTGTTGTCATTTCCTTTATTCCAAGAGCCATGTCTAGCATTAAAATCACCCATGATAAGGAGACATTTATCTGAAATCAGTAATTTTTGAAGTTCCTCATCAGTTACTAATTGATTAGGAATATATACGTTGACTACTCTTATATTAATATCTTTGTTAATAGTTATGTCACAGCTAAGTGCTTCCATATTTGTGGTGGTGATAGATTGATGACTTCTAACAACTATAGATTTATGTATCAAAGTTATGACACCACCACCTCTGCCATTTGCTCGTGAATTGTTAAAAATATTAAAATTCTTGAAACGAGGGTGCCGCTTTTCGTCTACAGGCAACCATGCCTCTTGAACACATATAACCTTAGCATTACTCAAATCCAATTCTTGTTTCAACTCTTCTATTTTATTCATCAAGGAGCGGGCATTCCAGTGCAAAAGTTTCTGAGAATAATATTTAATGTGTGAATTAATGCAGGTCTTTTGTTTTTCTCTCACGTTCATTAAAGTTTGTACCCAATGATATATGTTGTTTCATCTTCTCATCTTTTGACTTTTTCTTCATTTGGATATGCATTTCTACTGCCTGCTTTCTGCTATGACACCATAATTCGATTCTTTTGTTTTTTCCCACTCCTCGATTTCTCATAATAATATTTCTATCTATTCCATATAATTCTCTTACACATTCAATGTTCTCGTCCTTGATATTCCAGATGTTTACTTTAGGACGATCAGGATAATTATTTCTTTGCTTATTATAACAGAAAGCAGTCCCCACCGGGAGATCCGATTGGGGGACTAATACTCCGGAATGTTTTACTCTCTGATTCATTCTGCCATACTTTTGTATGTATTAGGGGGCTGCAGTGGTGTTATGCAGCTTCTGTGGACACCTCTTAGTTCACTTGGGTTTGCTTAAGCTAATGGAATTCCAAGTTTAAGCCCCCTCACCACGTCAAGGTGAGTGTCCACGAGGGGGGATTTCTACATACTTAACTGTGACAAAAATTATGTGTGTGTGTGTGTGTAAAAATTGATTTCTACATAATTAACTGTAAGAAGAATTATATATATGTGTGTGTGTGTGTGTGTGTGTGTGTGTGTGTGTGTGTGTGTGTGTGTGTGTGTGTGTGTGCGTGCGTGCGTGTGTGTGTGTGTGTGTGTGTGTGCGTGCGTGTGTGTGTGTGTGTGTGTGTGTGTGTGTGTGTAAATTGATTTTTACATAATTAACTGTGACAAAAATTATTACAGCCTACGTTTTTTAAAGTTTGAAAACTGTATTAAATTAAAAAATTGAATTAAAAAATTTATAAAGTAGAAAAATTTTAAAAAACTTTTAAAAACGAATCAAATTATCACTATAAGCAGCAAACGGTTTTAGAATTATGGGTCTTTTATGTGGAACAAATACTTTATTATGAGACATTTATTATTTTATACACTCTCTTGCATTTTTAACTAACGTAATAACTATCGGCCTTTTTTTCTAAACATTGGTTTCATTTTCAGCTAAATAATTGTTTATTATAATACCTTTCAACAACACAAATAAATTCGCAAAATGTATCTAAAAGCATTCAATAACAACATTTTCAAAAATAACGTAGCCCTACATTATACTAAAAAGAAATAGTCTAAATAAAAATTAAATGTAAAAATCTCAATGTAGAAAATATGAACTTAAAATCACTAAGTCTTATGATATACCGTTTTGTACGTAGTTTAAAGGTTAGGCCTATATAACCAATTAATAGATGCTTAGGTTTTGACGATGGTCGCAGTTTTGAATCGAAACTTAGAACAATGTTTATGAAACTAGGGAGACTTTATTTCAAATTTTATTGTCAATAATTAATTGCTATCATTCAAATTTAAAGAAATCACTCTTATATTTGTGAAAGAGTTTTATTGTAGGATAAATACTTGTTAAAAAAACACAAAAATATATAGCTTCTAGTTTAAAAGAAGTTTAAATAATTTAATTGTAAAGTTCTTATAAATTGTTACCTTGGCAATAGGCTAGTAAGAATTATCTGGAGGCCTAATTTCATGCAATATTTACGTCATGTTTTAAACTTTCCAAATGTTTTGCTGGTATTCTTACTGTATAAAGCACTGCTTTTGTGCAAGCTCATGTTCCATAAAAGGAAGTTATAGATGTTGTAAAAATGGAACAGCAGACGTGATCGGATGAGAGTCAATTTAGTACTCTGAAAGTTCCTTCTTGAGATCCTAAAAAAAAAACAACTACAATTACTTTAGTTTCAATTTAAGGTACAGAATCTACCCTTAAACGGTGGTGCTCATCTAATCTAAGTTGCATTTATATGGGCACTGAAAATAAGTAATTGCAAATTAAAATATAACATAATTGTATTTGTAAAGTTCCCAGACAATCAAGGTATATCAAAAGCTACTCCGATATCGGGTAAAGGCTGTAAGCTGGACTGCTTCAGTAGGATGCGCGCTCGCACACACACACACACACACACAGACACAACCATTCACCTAATTTCCTTTCCAGGTATGTTTCTTCATTTTATACACGTTGAGCTGCAGCTATTTAGGCTAAGTAACTAGTTCGGCACAATGTCATGATTAAAGCTACCACTGAAAAGACTAATTTTAAAACCGAATAATATTTTAGATTTAAATTGGGTTTAGTGACAAAACAAATACGTAGACGCAAAGAAAATCATTTCTTCCATTGGAAGAATTACATGTGTACAGTGACAGACGGAACGCACAAATTCTTTTGACTTTCTCTTAGAATAATGTGGGAATTATTTGTTCCTTGATCTACCTATATTTTTGAAAGGCTATCTTTTCCTTGAGTTATAATCCCGTCTCGAAGTGCCCTGTAATTTCAGTCTCGCGGGAAATGTACCTGTATAATTGCTCCCCGTCGTACAAGCTCTGAATCTCCACCTTACCTAACCTTACTCAACTTGTAAACATTCATTTATAAAACAAATAGATGGTTTGAAACGTTCGTTCTTGAGGGCTGTTCTTGTTTACGTCAAGAGGTGAATACGTAATGTTTTGTAGTGAGAAAGTAATGATTTTTTTATTTTTTTATATATTTCCTACTCATCTTAAGTTGAGATTTCAGCGTTTGATTTTATTGTTAGTATTTTGTTCTAAATGTAGCCGAGATTATCGGATAGATCCTTGAACTAAAGAGTTACAAAACCCCGACACTAAGTTCTAAAGCTCGTATTGTAAGAAATTATCCTCACTTTGTGTACGTAGGCCTACATGTGCGGCATGGCTTAAATAGTGTCACTTTTCCCGTTCTGTACCTGCGTAGTATAGCGTTAAAACAAGGAGTTGGGTATATTTATTAGTTATGCATCTTTCAAGTGTTACCTATAGACTCTCTCTTTCCCCTCTTGTATTTATAAATCTGGTACTCGCGGTCTTTGATTATAAACATATTTTTTTCAAGACTTAAAATCCTTTCTTTCATTTAAATTTTTTTTACAATATATGAAGATAAAATCTTCATGTTTAACAATGTTAAGCACTATGCAACCAGATGTTTGCTTTGGTAAAACTATCATTGATCTTTGATGAGGGGATGAAGCTAAGTTCGTTTTTACTTTACCTACAGCCTTGTATTTTAACCATCCCCTAGTAAAGTAGAATAAACTTCACTTAAGCGTCACCACCAGGACCAGGGACGTGGCCAGCTTAAGCGAATAGACGGATAACAGAAATGCCTTGAGAGAAATACTCTCCATATATAATTAGTAATGAGTACTACACTTTTTATATAAACGATAATTAAGTATGTTTGCAGTATAAAAATATTTGTATTTAATAACTAACAAATTTTACAGTAGAAACTTAATTCAGTATTTACATACGCATGTATTAAGTTACAATGCAATAAAAAGTGTATTAAGTTCAAAGTCGGCTCTGAACAAAATAGTTAAATAATATAAACACTGTCTGTTACAAATATTTATTTTGATTTCACAGTACTGACGGTTATTCGAGGTTTTACTGTACTTGCAAAGTTACATTGTAACACAATGCAATTGTTAATAATATTTGAGCTACTAGTTTATCGCTAAAAACACATATATTAGTATGTTCATTTGCCTATAGTAGTCTATAGTTAGTCTATGGAATTCGGTCGGTAACGCCATTGTTACGGTCTTAGTTGAACTTGTATTTGATTGAACTTGTTATAAACCATACATTTATATAAATAGAGTAGTCTAAGTACAAATAAAATTGTGAAGTATAAGATCTCCTTTCATTATGAGTTACCATGAAGTAAAAATAAAGCCTTCCATATAAATGTAATAATGTATTTAACTGATTGTTGTTTTACCAGTTCTAAAATATTTAAAAACAAACAAGCAAACATTTTACATTATTCACATAAAAAAAACCTATGTATGTAGGGAAAACTTTTAATTATCATAAAAAATTCGAATAAAAGGATTAGACTACTATAAAAAAAGTAATTTTACAGGAGGAAAAAGTTTAGTTTTAGGAAATATATTAAATTTATGATTTTTTTAAGTAATGTAATGAAATTAGTATTGGTCATGCTCTTTAAAAATTCTCTCATAGTTAGAGTTTTGGCTATTCACATTTGGCACTTACTTTTTATAAACAATGACAATTATTTCTAGTAAATGTTGCACCTCATAACACAAGCATCTGCAGGGAAAGAGCAATAAAACCCCCTGTAAAACAAATCTCTTAGTAATGTTAGCAAACTAAACCGCATTTACTCTATTCTCTGTGGATAAACCTATGACTATGGTAAACCTCAAGAAATAAAAATAATGTAAAATAAACTGTGAAATATTAAATGCAAATTCACTACACCAAAACCCAAACAAAAACGTACAGCTTATTTACATGAATTACCACATGACTACTATTTTAACATCTGGTACACAAAGTATTTACTTTTCAAAATGTCCGTAGGAGACTTTATATATGTATGTATATATATATATATATATATATATATATATATATATATATATATATATATATTTGCACAAGGTTTCACATTGAGATGATCATTTTAAGTATATGTAGCCCTACTAATTTGTAGTACTATTTAACGTTCATGGCTAAATTCAGCTTTACTGGTATTTAATTAACATTACCTTGTATGCAAGGTTTTGTAAAGTAGTATACACTAAAGTAGCTAAATTAAAGCCAAAAAGGTTTTCCTCAAATTACTTTTGTAACTGAAATAACTGTATTTTTGAAATACATGAAAACTATCAACATTTTATTTATTATTGAAAAATAAAAATAATTTTCAATCACTCATAAGGTGACTAAAATAATGTAATCTATTAGCGTTACATCATCAGTTGGTCGTTTACAACCACACTTGCGCGGAAGTTTATCTTTCTCTTCTTCTCTTGAAATCCCTCCCCCACATCCACCGCAACCCCCACAATGCGGCTGGCTTATGGTCCGGCCCCTGGTTCTTGACAGACGTCATAAACAATCGTTGGCTTACTGTCCATTTCCCGAATTGTCCGCAATCTACTATATATGTTAGTCCTCGTATATATATGAACGAAAAATATGCAATCACATACTTTTTATCGGACAAAATCTGATATTGTATGGTTTTTTCCGAGAACAAAGGTCAATTATCATTCCACATACTAATAATATCGTACACATGAAATTTTTATTTCAGGAGGATCTATGGTTCGTTATAATTAATCATGAGAAATTAAGCAAACAAAAGTTTATTGTTCTGGAAATGTTTGAAATAGATTTGATGGATTATCAAATACAAGGCGTGATTTGACGCCGTCTTCAATCTTTTGTGGGTAATGAGCTTAAAATAAATTATGCTTTCGTTATTAGAAAAAATATTTTTTTTACTTTTTAGTAAGTGAAAATTTTATATTCTGGTTCTTTTTTTATGTGGGTTCTGTTTTTTATATATTTTATTTTATATATTTTATATATTTATTTTTAGACATATGGTTTCTAATTCTTTTCTGCGGCCTACATTATAATCCGATTTTGTTTCATCATGCTGCTGATAATGTTGTCACAAATGCCAATACTTAACCATACAGATTTTCGATGTGTATCGAAATTCATATTAACCTCTAATCATATTACTTGATCGTTGTTCAAATAACTGACACGCCCTTGAACAATACGATAAACATATCGATTCGTCAGATGAATACATAGTGTAATGATTTTGGAAATTCCCTTAATGAATTTTCCTAAAATCCAAAATATTAAGTATCTTTTTACTCTTTTCATTTCCATTTAAAAACGTATTAACAATCATGTAATGCAAAATCTCAAGTAAATATGCAATAATGCCATCTTAAATATTTATTAGGAAAAACTTTGCTTACACATAAAATATCAATTAAAAAATAAAGAGAAAATTGATACTAAAATTATTTTTAATGAATTTATCTGTTGATATTTAGTGAAGTAATGAAGGTAACATCTCAGGATTATTGAATGTCTCGATTATGGTAAGTGAACTAAATCGATTTTTCAGTGTATTTATTTTAAGTTATCTAATTCGATTTATAGTCTATCAAGTTATATATCAATATGGGTAGAACATAGAGAAAAGCTGCTTTAATGAGGAAGATTCGTTCATTAGAATGCGCTGATGCTCATTCTAAGCAGCTTTCTCAATGAAGAAATAAAAAAACCTGTTTGTTTTATACTTTATATATATGGTAGAATACTACATAAAATAAATGCTGTGATTGTTGATTTTGCTTTTTAATTATCTTGTAGTTCAAAATCCTTATTAAAAAACATCTGTTTTCACTCTAAAAAAATCTTTTTTAGTATAATTGCATATTATTTTCAAATCAGAATGATTGGGATATAACTATAGTGGGAATACAGGGAGGATAGCCTTTTGCATTTGCCAGCAAAATTACTTTGATACTTCAAACATCCGTTCAAAACTTTCAAAATTATCGTGAAACATACATAAAAAAATATTATGGATCGTATACAGAGCCTCCTCCTTATTTGAAGTCCGTTAAAAATACTAATCAACACCATGTAAGCCTACTGTACAAAGAGAAAAATTGAAAGGAAATTCGCTTTCTATTTTGCCTCTTAATATTTTGATTCTATTATATATATATATATATATATATATATATATATATATATATATATATATTGATATTGTTAATATAAAATGAAAAGTAATTACAATAACAATTTTCATTGACCTCAGTAGGAATTGACTTGCATAATGTTTATATTACTTGTTTTTACCTTATAAACAATATGTACAGAAGATGAATAAAATATATTATCCTAATTATATACAAGAAAGACACACAAACACATTTATGGGGGTGTTGAGAGAAACCCAAAATACAAAACAACAGACAAACAATCTCTTCAAACGCTAAAATGCAGCAGTGTTACGTAAGGACATGCAATGGAAAGGCACTGCCAAGGTCGGTAAAGTAACCAATGATTAAACCAAAATGCCCATAATTTAGTACCACTGGACTAACGGTGTGCTGTGACCATCCCATATTTGTACATTACGACTATACATGGCATGTATTTTAAATAAAAACCATCAACCTTTAGCCATAGAAAAATAATGTTTTTTAGTCACCAGTAACAATAAAGTTACCTAAAAGATTTCTCTGTTAATGTAGCGCTAGGAAATAAGAAATTCTTATTTTTAGAAAGCTTTCTTTTTTCTACTTCAAGAAAATAATAGACTTTCCCGTCTTTACAGTAAAGTTTAAAAACCAAAACCATTTCGATGGTACTAATGTAAATCCATTGCAGACTTTAGTTTAAAAAAACATTTGTCAGTTCCACATAACGAATAAATGGTTCGTTTTTATTTCTTTTCGCGTGCTCTTATTCTATGAATAATTGACTCAAACGACCCGCCCAAACACACGATTCCACTCTGCAGAAGCTGGGAAATTCTTAGAAAATACAAATTCTTTATTCAGGTTCTAATATGGGAATAAAGCATAAGTAAGGCGTGCACCTTTAACTATATTTCTTCCTTGGTTTTTATTAGGTTTACTTTACCATCACTCCATAAGGGTCGGAGCACTAGTACAATATAGAAACAAACATACAAATACCGTGGCTATATTATTTAGCGGATGTTATTGTAATAATATTTTCCCTCCTACAGTCAGTAAACCTTTCCTCAAAAACGCAGTCTTTCCGCTTGAAGTTAGTTTTGAATAGTATTTTTTTTTAACTTATAAATAATGTAATAATTTGAAACCCTCTAAATAAGGACAATAACAATACCTAGCCGTTGTTGTCGAGAGACACGTGTGGAGTACTGCTGCAAAGTGTTATATGAATTAATCGTGGAAGACTGCAAAACTCCCTATTCTTGCTTGATAGGAATAAGATAATCCCGCTATACATGAAATAACATTACATAATGTTTATTGATGATGGATGGGGATGAAATAATGTCGCATCAAAAGACTTCCTTGAAATAACACTACAATACGTCAATTGTTGACGTATAGGAGTGATTTAATTCTACATAAACCCACTTCCAAGAAATAACATTACATAACCTCTATTGTTGAGTTATAGGAGTGAGGATTTAATATCGCATCAACTGACTTGAATGATATAACATTACATTGCCTAATCTCACTTGTTGACTTTAAGGACTGAGGCAATGTCACATCAAGCTACTTGCGTGAAATAACACTATAATACGTCTATTGTTAACGTATAGGAGTGATTTAATTCTACATAAACCCACTTCCAAGAAATAACATTACATAACCTCTATTGTTGAGTTATAGGAGTGAGGATTTAATATCGCATCAACTGACTTGAATGATATAACATTACATTGCCTAATCTCACTTGTTGACTTTAAGGAGTGAGGCAATGTTACATCAAGCTACTTGCGTGAAATAACACTATAATACGTCTATTGTTAACGTATAGGAGTGATTTAATTCTACATAAACCGACTTCCAAGAAATACCATTACATAACGTCTATTATTGAGTTATAGGAGTGAGGATTTTATGTCGCATCAACTGACTTTAATGAAATAACATTACATTGCCTAATGTCATTTGTTGACTTTAAGGAGTGAGGCAATGTCACATCAACCTACCTAGGTGAAACAACAGTACAAAACGTCCATGTTTGACAGATAGTTATGAGGTAATGTCACATAAACCTACTTACGTGAAACAACAGTACAAAACGCCTATGTTTGACAGATAGTTATGAGGTAATGTCACATAAACCTACTTATGTGAAACAACAGTACAAAACGCCTATGTTTGACAGATAGTTATGAGGTAATGTCACATCTATCTTAACGAGTCGAATCCTTATTCTAAAAGAAAGGGGTGAGTTGTGTTAGATTCTATTGATAAAAACCAATGTATTGAATTTCCACTTGTTGACAAATAGTTTTGTAATGTCGCATCTACCGACTTACATGAAATAATAGTACATATTATTTATTGATGAGAGATAGTTTTGCCATAATGTTGCATCAACCAACTTATACGAAAAAACAGTGATTAACGTTCATTTTTGACAGATATTTGTGAGGTAACATCGCATCCACGAGACGTGAATCCTTAATGTTAGAGAGAAATGTGATGTGTGTTACATTCTATTGATAAATACCAATATATTGAGTCTGCTTTTATTGACAAATACTCTTTAGGTAATGACGCATCAACCGACTTATATGAAAAAACTAGTAAGTAAGGTTAATTTTTGAAAAGGTAGTTGTGAAGTATTGTCGCATCAAACTATTTACATAAAATAACAGTTCAAAACGTCTATGGTTGACAGATAGTTATAAGGCATTGTCACATCTATCTTATCGATTTATATAAATCCCTAATCTTAGTGAAAGGGGTTAGTTGTGTTAGAGTCTATTGATAAATAACAATGTATTGAGTTTTCACTTGTTGACAAATAGTTTTGTAATGTCGCATCAACTGACTAACATGAAATGACAGTAAAAAACGTCTATGTTTGACAAATAGTTGTAAGGTAATGTTGCATCATTGAGTCCCATGAATCCTTATTCTTAGAGAGAGGGGGTGATTTGTGTTAGAGTCTATTGATAAATATCAATGTATTGAGTTTCCACGTGTTGACAGACAGCTTTGAGGTAGAGTCGCATCATTGAGTCCCATGAATCCTTATTCTTAGAGAGAGGGGGTGATTTGTGTTAGAGTCTATTGATAAATATCAATGTATTGAGTTTCCACGTGTTGACAGACAGCTTTGAGGTAGAGTCGCATCATTGAGTCCCATGAATCCTTATTCTTAGAGAGAGGGGGTGATTTGCGTTAGAGTCTATTGATAAATAACAATATTAAGTTTTCACGTGTTGACAAATAGTTTTGTAATGTCGGATCAGCCGACTTACAAGAAATAATAGTACATATTGTCTATTGTTGACAGATAGTTTTGACATAATGTTGCATCATGGAAAAACAGTGCATAACGTCCACTTTTGACAGATGGTTGTGATGTAATATCACATCCACGAGTCACATGAATCCTTAATGTTGCAATTTAGACCATAGAAAACTTAAGTTTATACATCTGTTCCTCACATGTGATACTGAAGTAATTGCTATTTTATGTTTGTATGTTTATATTTTATGTATTTAGTTTTTATGTTATCTTTCTCTGAAAATTAAAACGAAATCAATAAAAACCAAGAACCATATGCACATTAGTATTTTAATCAACTCACATAATAAAATTGGGACAATTATTGTAAAATATAAGACTTAGACATATATAAAATGTAATATTAGAATTATATTAAAATTATTTTAATTAATTTTACTCAAAGTATACGTTTTGCAGTCGGATGAAACCGTTCGAAATTTAATACCTTCATTTATTGTTTATGTTATAGTTATATTGTATTAGGAAAAAATTATACGAACTCTAAAGTATAATCTTTAGTTAAATTTATGTTTTTTTTTTAAATAAAGATTGCATTTTACTTTAGTATTATATGGTATAAAATGTAGTATATTTCATTTACATAACCAAATATATACCTAGGTTCTTTTTAATGTTGTTTTTTGCATACTTTATTAAAGCTATATGAAGGTTAGTATGGGAATTTATGATAAACTTTTATTACTTTTAGTATAATTGTTTTATGTAATGATTTCAGTAAGCTATGTGTTAATCACAACCTCATATGGCTTTTTGCTTTCTTTTTTTTATTTAGTTTCATACATAAACAAACAGATCACCGAAATACATGAAATGCATAGGTAATCGTAAAAGAACATACTAAATTAAGCGTCGCATGCTAAGGAGAGAGGTTTAAAGCGTGATTGTAATCAAAATTACGTGACGGGTAAAAGTAACTTATATTTAGAGATATTTTACATTATACTTGCTTTTACATACCAGCAGATATTCGACGAAAACAAAACAATAATAAAATCCAACCACACTTCGCGAATTACTATTTAGCTCATATCAGAAAACGCTGTTGTAATGTAAACGTAAACACTGCTAAAGACATGTGTAAATAACTAAGGACGTATACAATAGTAGACATAGTCGAATTTTATTCTATATATCGACTCTTCACAGTTTGCTCTGTTATGCGAAAAATTATTAATTTTTACTTTAAATTAACATTTACTTGAAATTCTTAGTAGATTAATAGTTATGTTTAATTCTTAAGAATATTTTTTTATATTTTATATTCTTCTGTTTATCCTAACGTCAAAATAATAGTCTTTGTTGGCACGTTTCGAATTAACTCCACTATAAAAACTGTACTGTTCGCCCAAGGTCAAGCTCAATGTTTGGGCGAACTGTGGTTTTAAGTTTTGATAATGGAGTTAATCCGAATCGCATCAGACAAAAATTATGTTCTGATGTTAGGAAAGGCAGAATAATGTACTCAAATATACATTTACTTGAAATAACATCACCTAAGAAATTTCACCTCCTTGAAAAAAGCAAAATATATTGAAATAATATATTTTTAATTACGTATCCATCCAGCCCATAAAAATCGTATTGATTTAATCACTGCTTTTAACAATCCTGTTTATTTTCCCCCATCCCAAAGACTATCCAAACCTATTAAATTACCGTAAACCTCTTTATTTTACTGAACCGTCTATTTAACGAACCAATTTTCAACCACAACTCCGAGACCTTTATTAAATCTACTTCAACAACAAAACACTCTTAAATTTGGATACTACATTTGCTATAGTGTGTGAAAAATTATAATACATTTGAATCAGTGTACGCAAAAAGTACAATTGACAACTAAGAAAATGCTGTCTGTAAAGGTAAGGAATATTTCAACGGAGATATATCTCTTTAGCACAGTGAAAGGAATATAGAGAGATTACCTCTTGAGAGTTGACGCAGAATTTCAATAACCTTAGCGTATTTTGTTTTCAAGTATCACTTAGTGAATCTAGAGCAAATAGTGGAGAGACTTAGATTTGTTAAACTAAAGCTGGAGCTTCGGAAGCAGGAAGAATATCCCGACCAATTTTTATTTGAGAAAGGTGTTTCACTCGACCCATAAAGGATTAGTGAAATCAAGTTGCCAGTTTCTTACGACAGACACTATGTCCATGGCTTTCTTGGTTTGTGAACTTATTTCAGACTTTTGCCTAAGGTTTCCCAAATGTAGCTAAGCCCCTTACTAAGCCCCTTACTAAGCACACTGAGGTAAAAACGTTTTAATTTTGGGTACCCTACGTCAGGAAGCATTTGAAGAGCTAGAAAAGACCTTTTGCAATCTTGAGTTTCTCAAGACCCAAAGGCAAGTTTATTCTTGACACCGCGCCTAAATTACAGACATCGGTGGTGTTCTGTTGTAACTATAAGATTATGACAAAATAGTCATCGGGTACTTTAGCCAGTTACAAGATGATGACGAACTAGTCATCGGGTACTTTAGCCAGTCACAAGGTGATGACGAACTAATCATCGGGTACTTTAGCCAGTTACAAGATGATGACGAACTAGTCATCGGGTACTTTAGCCAGTTACAAGGTGATGACGAACTAATCATCGGGTACTTTAGCCAGTTACAAGGTGATGACGAACCAGTCATCGGGTACTTTAGTCAGTTACAAGGTGATGACGAACTAATCATCGGTACTTTAGCCAGTTACAAGGTGATGACGAACTAGTCATCGTGTACTTTAGCCAGTTACAAGATGATGATGAACTAGTCATCGGGTACTTTATCCAGTTACAAGATGATGACGAACTAGTCATAGGGTACTTTAGCCAGTTACAAGATGATGACGAACTAGTCATCGGGTACTTTAATCAGTAATTGTCAAAACTCGAGCACAATAACTGAGTATCTGGTAGGGATCTTATAGCCGTTGTTAAAGCCATAGACCATTTTCAATAATTTTTGTACGGCTGGAGGCTGATCATCAGCTAGATTGGGATCAATATGTAATATTTTTTATTGGCAGACAGACGCCTGCTAGTGTGCATTTTGATAGAGAGCTTCGTCTTCCCTGCGATCTACAATTTTTAATATATCCGGACGAGGATACAGAAGGAAAGAATTATTTTGGTGATCTCGGGAAGCAATCGGATGAAATCCATGAATGGGTTTATTCCGACATCCAGGAATCCATCAACAGGATGAACGACAGCTATGACATGAAGGCAGATAGTCTAATGGGGGCTAAGACCAAAATATTTCGTTTGGAAAGCCCCAATGCTGAAAATTTTTAAGGCTCGTTTAAGGTTCTAAGAGAATAAACAATGCCATCTACAGGGTAAGGCGACAATTAAAAATAATGCATTTTAACTGGTTAGTTCTTTAAAGATTAAACTGGAATAAGTTTCAAGATTTCGTAACTTTTGATAGAAAGACCTCCCCAATTAATCATGATGAAGTTATATTTATATCTGCTATACGAGCTTGTGACTTCATGACATTATATTTTTCTTATGTCCTACACTATGGAGTTGCCTTTACCTTAATGTTATGGTGTAATACAATGTTATGGGTAGACCTCTTATTTTAATCTTGCTAAACATAAATCTATTTCAGATCGGCAACGTTTTCACTTGATACCATGATCTTTACCTTATGCCCTAATCTACGGTGTTGTCTTTACCTTAATGTTATGGTGTAATGGGTAGACCTCTTATTTTAATCTTGCTAAACATAAATGTATTTCAGATCGACAACGTTTTTACTTGATACCATGATCTTTACCTTATGCCCTAATCTACGGTGTTGCCTTTACTTTAATGTTATGGTGTAAGGGGTAGACCTATCCCATTGATCGTGATAAGGTATATCTACCAGAGGTATGCGTACGTTTCACATGATCCAATGATTTCTTTCTTATGCCCTGAACTAGAGAGTTGCCTTTGCCTTAATGTTATGTTGTAATAGAGCTCTCCCTATAATCGTGATAAAAATATCTATTTCATGTATGCGAACTTGGCACGTGATGCCATAACCTATAGCATATGTCCCAGACATGGAACCGTCCTAACCTTAATAATAGGTTGCAATGAGTACAACTATCGGTAGTTTATCATTTGTGCCTGCCTCCTACATCTTGACGTATATTGCTTCCTTCACCTACACACGCTCTGTCAAAATTAACATGAACAAAAACCAATGTAATAAAGTTCAACGAATTAAATGACGTCAGTATAGTGAAATACACAACCTGTAAATGCCTGGTTTGTACAAAACAATTGCGTTATACGGTACGATTTAATGTTTTCAATTGTAAGGCTGTAATAAAAATTCATAAATTGCTTGCGAAAGGGATTTAAATATGTTTATAATTACATTTTTACAACATTGTTATTAAATTTTTGTGTTTTATATTCAGTTCTGAAGTTTTTCAACAAGTTTTGTGCTTATGTATACTAAGTTTTTCCTTCGTACCTTACAAATATGTTACGTTGAACAAAATACGTCCCGGGACCTTTCAATAAATGTATCTAGTCATTCTCTTCTCCAAATGTAAATGGAGACAACATATGTCACCATCAATGGCTCAAGTTTACGAATCTGGATATATCAGGATGTTTTTTCAGCAGTGAATAGGTGAAGGCCTATTTTGTTTGACCTGGTTGAGAAGAGGATGGCGAATAAGAAAGGGTTAATGTAGGCACAATAAATTATTCTACTGAAGGAGTAACTAGGTTTAACCTGGGATGGTCGTATCATTCAGGTACACACGTATTCTGAATCGAGGCCATAAAGAGTGCCTTTTATGGAGAAGGGGATATGTTACTTAAAATGCTCTACTCAACTCCTTTCTTCTAAATAAAGAAATTCTAGCACCTGTTGTAAACTTAAGTGCGCCAAAATAATTTGGTAACGGAGGGACATAGATTAAGATTGATAGGAAATATAATTTTAAAAAGAATTTAGAATACAAGTAAAATGTGTGAACTGATAGGAAATTATAAAACAGAGCTGTTTACCATTATTTATCTTTAAAACTAAAGTTTGGTTTAATACAGCTTCAAGGTTGTATTATTCAATAGGATTTGACGCTCAAACAAGATCAAGTTGGCATTGGATATTTTTATTCTTGTGATTGTTAAAATTTTCAGGTCCATCATCAGCAATAAAAGTTGGCATTTTCTCAAAGAGCCACGTTGGTTTCTTTTAGAACTGGATCCAACTCCACCAGACTTGTCATTTGGGTTTTCATATTTTGAGGTGTCCTCTAAGATAAAATGTTTTACTAAAACACGTAATTCTTCGGAAATTCTTGAAACATTCTAATATGAACTGAAGACTACAACTGGATCCAACTCCTCCACAAATATGTAATTTTTCTGGTGTCGCTTGTGATAAATATCTTACTAAACCACGTGATTCCTCGAACGTACTTATGGCTTATTAATATTAACGGAAGACTAGAACGGGATCCAACTTCACCAAATATATGTCATTTGGGTTTTCATATTTTGAGATGTACCCTAAGATAAAAATGTTACTAAAACACTTGATTTCTCGGATGTACATAAAACATTCTAATATGAACGGAAGACTAGAAATGGATCCAACTCCACTGTATGTATGTAATTTTGGTTTTCTTATTTTGAGGTGTCCCTGAAGATATCTTCCTAAAACGCGTGATTCCTCGGACGTAGGCCTGCTTGAAACACTCTCATATAAAACGAAGACTAGAACTGGATCCAACTCTACGGATAGGTCTATTATTTTGGGTTTTCATATTTTAAGGTGTCTCCTAAGATCTTACTGAAACACGTGATTGCTCTGATGTACTTAAAACATTCTAATAAAAACCGAAGACTAGATCTGCATATAGCCTATAGTTATCAATGGATATTTTTTAGGATTTTTTGTGATTTTCAGTTCCCCGCCTACAAACATCCGCATTACTTAAGCTCAAGTTTCTATTCCTCTTCTGGTTTGAGGGTGTAATTAAAGCATTGTAATTAGAATTGAATACTAGAACTTGATATTTAGTTGACAATAGGTATAAATTTTAGAAATTTTCAGCTAGTTCTAGCCCCTAGAACTATTGACTTCTGAATAGCCCCTAGAACTAGCCCCCATTGACTTTTGAATTGCTTAACGTGTAATTAAAGGATTTCTATATGAGACGAAGTGTGTGTATATATATATATTATTGTCATCAAATTTATATTTTGTTTATTCTTTAAATTTTCAGTTGCCCTACACTTGTAATAAGTATTTCGATTACTTTATGCTGCACTCGGTTCGCCTGGTGTTATTAAAAAATTATTATATAAACCGAAGATCAGAACTAGATATGTATTTGTCGTTAGATTTGTTTTTTGTGGTTTCTTAACATTTTCAGCCCCCCTGATGTATATTTGCTTTACTTACTGTGCCACGTTAGTTTCTCGGATGCAATGAAAGAGTGCTGAATCCTGAAATAATTTAAAATTCTTTTGCCAACCACGGCGCTCGCCTGACATCAGTCTCATTTCGAACAAAGAACATTTCCCACGATACAGATTATAAGTCAAAGAAGTTATTGAGAAACCACAGTGTAAATGGAAAGTGATGGAGTGGCGGGGGGCAGGGAGGTAATTATATGGCCGTCCTTCACTACGGACAGCGTTATTGCCCTCATCGGCCTCGCGATTGGTTGAACGATACTGAAATTCGTGTCTTTCTGTCACTCTTTTTTATTCTTTCCTTTTTTTATAAAATTAAAAATAGAGGGTTGTGTGTTGTATACATATATATAAATCGAAGCTTTAGGGGAGGACATTCGACTGACTAATTTATGGCAGAAACGCGCCATCGCTCGGGCGAGTACAAATACAAAGTGTTTATTTGCGGGACGGAGTAAAGCACGTTGTCACGTTTACATAACTCACAGTTCAGCATCCTGGAATATGGTTTAACACCGGCCATCATTTCTACTAGACAACTAATCTTTATGTAGTAATATATTGATAACGAAAACAAGTGTTTTGGGAGGAAATTAGTTTTAACTAATCGACCAGATAAAAACTACGATAATTCTCTTGTTTGCTTAAGCATTGGTCTTTCATTGTCCAATATTCCTCACTTCGATTAGCCATATCGTTTTTATCCCTAGCGATAATATTACTTCTTTCGTTGAAACGTTCTCCTGGACTTTGATTCTCCATTATTCTAAGCTGAGTCCATGTATTTTTTCTTTCGTTATATCCGTTTCACACTCATGTCTATTCCGCTTTGCTTACAGTCTCATTTGATTTTTACTCTGGTCGAAGAGTCTCAGTTATTCCCTCTCTTATTTAGCTATAATTCCATTCTTATCGATCATGCTATTTCCTTCGTGGAATCTCTGTCTGAACTGTATTCCTGTACTCTTTCCTTGGTTATTTCCAATTTACACTCATGTCGATTCCTCTTTGCTTGACAATCTCATTTGTTTTATTACCCTGGTCATAGAGTCTCAATTATTTCATTCTTCCTTATCTAGTATGTTTCTAATCCTTATCGATCATTTTACACCTTTAGTGGAACCTCTGTCTGAGCTGTATTCCTGTACTCTTTCCTTGATTATTTCTATTTCACACTCATGTCTAATCCTCTTTGCTTGAAAATTCTCATTTGTTTTTTTTTTACCCTGGTCATAAGGTCTCAATTATTCCATTCTTCACTTAGCTATGTATCCATCCTTATCGATCATTTTACACCTTTCTTTGATCCTCTGTCTGAGATGTATTCCTGTACACTTTCCTTGATTATTTTCATTTCTATTCCTCTTTCTTTGAAAATTCTCATTTGTTTTATTTTACCCTGGTCATAGAGTCTCAATTATTCCATTCTTTACTTAGCTATGTACCCATCTTTATCAATCATTTTACATCTTTCGTAGAACCTCTGTCTGAGCTGAATTTCTGACCTCTTTCCTTGGTTATTTCCATTTTACAGTCATGTCTATTTCCCTTTGCTTGACAATCTCATTTGTTTTTTTTACCCTGGTCATAATCAAAATGATTCCATTCTTCACTTAGCTATGTTTCCATTATTATCGATCATTTTACATCTTTCGTGGATCCTCTGTCTGAGCTGTATTCCTGTACTCTTTCCTTGGTTATTTTCATTTCACACTCATGTCTATTCCTCATTGTTTGAAAATTCTCATTTGTTTTCATTACTCTGGTCAGTCTCAATGATTCCATTCTTCACTTAGCTATGTATCCATCCTTATCGATCACTTTACACCTTTCGTTGATCCTCTGTCTAAGCTGTATACCTGTACCCTTTCCTTGGTTATTTTCATTTCTATTCCTCTTACTTTGAAAATTCTCATTTGTTTTATTTTACGCTGGTCATAGAGTCTAAATTATTCCATTCTTCACTTAGCTATGTATCCATCCTTATTGATCATTGTACATCTTTCGTGGAACCTCTGTCTGAGCTGTATTCCTGTACCTTTTCTTTGGTTATTTCCATTTTACAGTCATGTCTATTTTCCTTTGCTTGACAATCTCATTTGTTTCTTTACCCCGGTCATAATCTCAATTATTCCATTCTTCATCTAGCTATGTTTCTATTATTATCGATCATTTTACATCTTTCGTGGATCCTCTGTCTGAGCTGTATTCCTGTACTCTTTCCTTGGTTATTTTCTTTTCTATTCTTCTTTGCTTGAAAATTCTCATTTGTTTTCATTACTCCGGTCATAGAGTATCAATTATTCCATACTTCATTGAGCTATCTTTCCATCCTTATCGATCATCACCTTACGTGGAACCTCTATTTGAGCTGTATTCCTGTACTCTTTCCTTGATTATTTCCATTTTACACACACGTTTATTCCTCTTTGCTTGACAATCTCATTTTTGTCTACCCTGGTCATAGTATCAATTATTCCATTCTTCACTTAGCTATGTTTCTTTATCGATCTTTTTAAACCTTTCGTGGAACCTCTGTCTGAGCTGTATTTCTGTATCTTGTCTTGGTTATTTCACACTCATGTCTATTCTGCTTTACTTGACAATCTCATTTGTTTTTTTTACCTTGGTCATAGTCTCGATTATTCTTTTCTTCACTTTGGTATGTTTCCATCCTTATCGATCACTTTACACCTTTAGTGGACCCTCTATCTGAGCTGTATTCCTGTACTCTTTCCTTGGGTATTTCCATTTCGCACTCATGTCTATTCCTGTTTGCTTGAAAATTCTCATTTTTTTAACCTGGTCATAGATTCTCAATTATTCCATTCTTCACTTATATATGTTTCCATCCTTACATGTTACACCTTTCTTGGAACCTCTATCTTAGCTGTACTCTTTCCTTGGTTATTTTAATTCACACTCATGTCTATTCCTCATTGTTTGAAAATTCTCATTTGTTTTCATTACTCTGGTCATAGTCTCAATTATTCCATTCTTCACTTAGCTATATTTCCATCCTCATCGATCATTTTACACCTTCAGTGGACCCTCTATCTGAGCTGTATTCCTGTACTCTTTCCTTGGTAATTTCCATTTCACACTCATGTCTATTCCTCTTTGCTTGAAAATTCTCTTTTTGTTTTTTTTTACCCTGGTCATAAAGTCTCAATTATTCCATTCTTCACTTAGCTATGTATCCATCCTTATCGATCATTTTACACCTGTCGTTGATCCTCTGTCTAAGCTGTATACATGTACTCTTTATTTTGTTATTTCCATTTTACACTCATGTCTATTCCTCATTGTTTGAAAATTCTCATTTGTTTTCATTACTCTGGTCATAGAGTCTCAATTATTCCATTCTTCACTCAGCTATGTTTCCATCCTTATCGATCATTTTACCTTTAGTGGAACCTCTGTCTGAGCTGTACTCCTGTACTCTTTATTTTGTTATTTCCATTTTACACTCATGTTTATTCCTCTTTGCTTGACAATCTCATTTGTTTTTTTACCCTGGTAATAGAGTTTAAGTTATTCCATTCTTCACTCAGCTACGTTTCCATCCTTATCGATCATTTTACACCTTTCGTGGTTTCTCTGTCTGAGCTGTATTCCTGTCTTCTTTCTTTCGTTATTTCCATTTCTTACTCATGTCTATTCATCTTTGCTTGACAATCTCATTTTTTTACTCTCGTCAAAGAGTCTCAATTATTCTCTCTTTTGTTTACCTACATTTCCATTTTCATCGATCACTTCTTTCATGGAATTCTATCTGAGTTGTGTTTCTGAATTCTTTCTCTCGTTATTTCCATTTCTCACTCATGTTTATTCAATTTTGCTTAACAATCTCATTTGTTTTTTACCCAGGTCATAGAGTGTCAATTATTCCTTCATTCGTTTAACCTGATGTACAAGGTGAACCTTATTTGCAAAGTAACCCTCCTCCGAGTCAACTAACAGTTTTTGATCGAAATGTACATAGAATTAATAAATAATTTTTGTTGTTAGAGGTTGTTTATGTTAGTTATTTCTGGATGTTACTGTTTACTTTCACTGACCATTATTTATCCCAACCAGATTTTCTCTACATACTTTGACTGCAGTTAGGGGTTTTGCTGTATGTCTTCTATACTCTAGTAATGAATGTTTATTTTTAATAACTAAAGAACTCTCATATTTTGTTTTTTTTTGTTTGGACCTTTCGTTTTTGCTTTCGATCTGGTGATTTTTTTTTCAGACCATCCTCACAGTCCCTCGTTCTATTTGAAGACCTGTTTCTATTTCTGATAGGTTGTGGTAATTAAATATCTCCTATTCAAACAAATTCTCTACTTATTATTTTATCCAAGCTTTGAAGTTCAATCCGTAATGTTCTAGTCTTAATTCTTCCTCTAAATTTGGACTGTTTTCACTACTTCTTACTTTATCGTTTAAAAAATAAAATCTTTTAAACAGAATATCGCTCAATCTTTAAAGGCCCACTTGGAGCGTCTAGGCTTCTATACAGTTAGGGCTGCTACTTTACGGTTCCTCAATAGCTTTCTACATTTCCAAATTTGTTGAGTTCTGTATTTTTCATGTTCATTGATCAGACATACGATTTTTTTTTCTTTCTAGTATTTAGGGATTTTGTTTTCAGATAATCTATCTGATACTTGTTTCTTTAACATTGGCAATAGCTCTCTAACGATATGGCGATCAACTAAATTATGTATTAACGTTTTGTACGTATTAAAACGAGGTGACTTCATTTCGGCCGACCAATTTCAAGCTGTAATTATTTAATCCCATTTTCCTCCTAGATGATTTTTGAACACTGGAAAATTATCTTGCTCCAGGATGCCTTCGTAATGTTTCCCGTAGCCTACATTAGGTAGTTAACTAGCTTTGTAAACCTGAACCCTTTCTAAAACTCTTATTCACAATTCTCCTATTCCTTCTAACTGTTTTGCCATACATACGTAGCCTATACATCATTGTCATTACTTCATTTCTCTGTCTTCGACTAAACAATAAATATAGGGTTTTATCTTTATGGTATATGTAGCATCCTTAAGATACTACATGTCAGTATCTTTAAACTTTTATTTTGTGATGAAATAATGCTAACTTTTTGTTCTAGAATCTACTTTCCAATTTGTAGTTTCGACCTTTTTTAATTAAAACGTTATTTATTTTAAGCACTTATTGTTACCAATAAATTTTTGTTTAAGTTTTAAATACTTTAAATTTAAATTTTATTTTATTTTATGACTTAGAATGACTTGAGTGAAAACAATCCAGGAGTAGACTAAGTTCTTAAAACAGTTTTCGTATTTTTTTTTAAACACGGAGTGAAATTTAAATAGCGCTTAAACAAAAGTAAAATTTTAGTAAAGTTCATTATATTGTGACCGCACTGTTGTTTTCATGGAGAAGCATACGAACAATTTACCTTTGTTAATTGGGTAAGGCGGCAATCGGGTTTTTGAGTTCATTGAGTCCACTGATTCTGAATTACGACAGATAATCAGTCGGTCACTAGACAAGGGAAGTGACGTAAGCAGGGAGACTTCAAGGTCATGGCGAGATGAAAGTTAGATACTGGCTTGCAGTAAATAATTTGCAGCTTAAGCAATAACGTAGCCAGTTTCTCGAGCTCATGCTTATGATTGTAAACTACTAGACCACAAGACCCCTTCAATTTTTTTTAAAGAACTAGCTGACCCAGCGAATTTTGCACTGCCTAAGAGTCAATGAGTGGCGTGCTAACATTTGCTAAAATTAATTTAGTATTTTATTAACATAGGCCCTAATAATAGCTGAACTTATAGTAGTCATTCTGGAAAAGTGTGACAATAAATGTTCTTGATTAAATGTTATTTATTGAAATGCACTCGGTTATAGAATATTTTTGGCTTTTCCTGTAGCCGGTAAAATGACCATTTCCCCCAATTTGTTGGTATTCACTGCCACCATTATCAATTACATCAAGTAAATATATGCATTTTTCTGAACGCAACTTTGTTTGATTAATTCGAATATAGAGAAATTGTCCTGTTACGATTTTCGCATACATAACTACAATATATTAAATTGAGCGTTGCATAGCAACCAAAACTTGGAATGAATTCAATAAAATGTCAAACAAATGACGATGTACACAGAATACTATGTTGAAAATAGCGAAAACCGGTGGGAGGTATGATTGGACGGAATTGGCTTTAGGATGTCCCAGAAACCTTCCCTGGAATGTAGGCTATTGAACAATTCCCCGATCAGATAAGTGGTTTAGTAATGCATAAGGCTCATACATACATACATTTTTTTTAATACTTTACTAGTAAAAAGTTTCAAGTATCTTATATGAGGTCAAAATATATCACAACCCATCTTCCAAAAAAAAAGAAAACCAACGGTACTCTTTCTAAAATTAAAAAGAAAATATTCTTCCATTAGTAATTTCTAAAAACATCAAGAAGTATTTTAGTATGAATTCAAATTGTTACGACGTTTTCTTATCTGTGTGCAATTTCCGCTTAAGGTCAACCATTATTCAAATATTTATTGGAATTATAGTTTTGCTCAACTTTAACCCTCCTCTAAAAATGTATTGCAAATAACCTCTCGTATCCTAGTCGTATTCCTAATTCTACATTTCAAAATATCATATAGCCTCAATATATAACACAATTGGGATATGGTGAGAAATAAGCAAAATCCTTTTTATATATTTAATTCTTTCCTACATCTGAAAAACAAAATATTAATATAATGAATAATAAGGTATAGCCTATCTTTGACGTATTCCCAATACGTTTGCCATAATCTTCAAAATTAACAAAACATAATATAAATATGATGAGAGACAAGCAAAATATTCGTTGTATTTCTAATTCTTTCGTCATCCTTTCCTCCGTCCTCAAAACATAACCTAAAAATGGTGGGGGAACAACGAAATCCTTGTCGTAATCCTAATTTTTTCGTCATTTTCCCTCTATTTTCAAAACATAACCTACAAATGGTGAGGGAACAACGAAATCATTGTCGTACACCTGATTCTGTTGTAATCTTTTCCTCTATCCTCAATACTTAACCTACAAATTGTGACGGATCATCGAAATTCTTATCGCACTCCTGATTCTTTCGTCGTCCTTTCCTTCTTTCTTAAAACATGACTTACAAATGGTAAGGAAAAAACGAAATTCTTGTCCTATTCCATATTTTTTCGTTACCTTCTCCTCCGGACCCAACACAAAATTGTAATATGATGAGGTTATATAAAAATACTTGACGTATTCCCAAATGTGTCTTCACCCTTTCTAAATCCTAAAAATAAAATTAAAGTATAGCGTGGAACCCCTAAAATCATCTTCGTGTTCGCAATTCATTCGTTACATTTCCCTGCACCTTAAAAATTAACATATAAAAATGTTGGTATCGTAATGTAATGGTTATCATATTCTGAATTCCATTAGAACTTCACTAACGTCTTGAAGTTAAGGGGCAATCACATTAACCTAATATTATTCTCATTCATCACCGTCACCAACCACAACTTGATATAAATACGTCTTGAACTTAAGGGGCAATCACATTAACCTAATATTATTCTCATTCATCACCGACACCAACCACAACTTGATATAAATACGTCTTGAAGTTAAGGGGCAATCACATTAACCTAATATTATTCTCATTCATCACCGACACCAACCACAACTTGATATAAATACATCTTGAAGTTAAGGGGCAATCACATTAACCTAATATTATTCTCATTCATCACCGTCACCAACCACAACTTGATATAAATACGTCTTGAACTTAAGGGGCAATCACATTAACCTAATATTATTCTCATTCATCACCGACACCAACCACAACTTGATATAAATACGTCTTGGACTTAAGGGGCAATCACATTAACCTAATATTATTCTCATTCATCACCGTCACCAACCACAACTTGATATAAATACGTCTTGAACTTAAGGGGCAATCACATTATCATTATATTATTCTCATTCATCACCGTCACCAACCACAACTTGATATAAATACGTCTTGAACTTAAGGGGCAATCACATTATCATTATATTATTCTCATTCATCACCGTCACCAACCACAACTTGATATAAATACGTCTTGAACTTAAGGGGCAATCACATTATCCTAATATTATTCTCATTCATCACCATCACCAACCACAACTTGATATAAATACGTCTTGAACTTAAGGGGCAATCACATTAACCTAATATTATTCTCATTCATCACCGACACCAACCACAACTTGATATAAATACGTCTTGAAGTTAAGGGGCAATCACATTAACCTAATATTATTCTCATTCATCACCGTCACCAACCACAACTTGATATAAATACGTCTTGAACTTAAGGGGCAATCACATTATCATTATATTATTCTCATTCATCATGGTCACACAACCGCAAATTGATATAAATACGTGTTGAATTAAAATGGCGGTAACATTATCGTTTTAATATTCTAATTCGCCGTCCTCCCCAATTGCAACATATTATAAAAATACGTGTTGAACTAAGAAGATAACATTGTCTTTCAGTATTCGAATTCCTCACCGTCACCATAATACAACATAATACAAACAAGTGTTGAATTAAAGGGTTGATCACATTATCCTTATAGTACTTTAATTCACCTCCATTCCCAATCGCAACGTAATATAAATACGTGTTGAACCAAAGGGGGAAAACATTACCCTTATGGTATTCTAACTACCCTCCCTCCCCAACCGCAACATAATAATATTATGTGTTGAATTAAAGGGAATATTTCAATATCCTTATAGTATTCTAATTCACCCCATCCCCAATCGCAACATAATAATATTACGTGTTGAATTAAAGGGAATATTTCAATATCCTTATAGTATTCTATGTCACCCCATCCCCAATCGCAACATAATAATATTACGTGTTGAATTAAAGGGAATTTTTCAATATCCTTATAGTATTCTATGTCACCCCATCCCCAATCGCAACATAATAATATTACGTGTTGAATTAAAGTGAATATTTCAATATCCTTATAGTATTCTATGTCACCCCATCCCCAATCGCAACATAATAATATTACGTGTTTAATAAAAGGGAATATTTCAATATCCTTATAGTATTCTAATTCACCCCATCCCCAATCGCAACATAATAATATTACGTGTTGAATTAAAGGGAATATTTCAATATCCTTATAGTATTCTATGTCACCCCATCCCCAATCGCAACATAATAATATTACGTGTTTAATTAAAGGGAATATTTCAATATCCTTATAGTATTCTAATTCACCCCATCCCCAATCGCAACATAATAATATTACGTGTTGAATTAAAGGGAATATTTCAATATCCTTATAGTATTCTATGTCACCCCATCCCCAATCGCAACATAATAATATTACGTGTTGAATTAAAGGGAATATTTCAATATCCTTATAGTATTCTATGTCACCCCATCCCCAATCGCAACATAATAATATTACGTGTTGAATTAAAGGGAATATTTCAATATCCTTATAGTATTCTAATTCACCCCATCCCCAATCGCAACATAATAATATTACGTGTTTAATTAAAGGGAATATTTCAATATCCTTATAGTATTATAATTCACCCCCATCCCCAATCGCAACATAATATAAACACGTGTTAAATTCTAGGGATGATCACATTATCCTTATAGTACTCTAATTCACCTCTATCCCCAATCGCAACATAATAATATTACGTGTTGAATTAAAATTGAATATTTCAATATCCTTATAGTATTATAATTCACCCCCATCCCCAATCGCAGCATAATAATATTACGTGTTGAAATAAAAGGGAATATATCAATATCCTTATAGTATTATAATTCACCCCCATCCCCAATCGCAACATAATATAAACACGTGTTAAATTGTAGGGATGATCACATTATCCTTATAGTACTCTAATTCACCTCCATCCAAAATCGCAACATAATATAAATACGTGTTGAATTAAAGTGGTGATCTCATTATCCTCATAGTATAATAATTCGCATCCCTCCCCAATCGCAACATAATATAAATAGGTGTTAAAATAAAGGGAATATTTCAATATCCTTATAGTATTATAATTCACCCCCATCCCCAATCGCAACATAATATAAACACGTGTTAAATTGTAGGGATGATCACATTATCCTTATAGTACCCTAATTCACCTCCATCCCCAATCGCAACTTAATATAAATACGTGTTACATTGTAGGGATGATCACATTATCCTTATAGTACTCCAATTTACCTTCCATCCCCAATCGCAACATAATATAAATACGTGTTGAATTAAAGTGGTGATCTCATTATCCTAATAGTATACTAATTCGCATCCCTCCCCAAATGCAACATAATATAAAGAGTGTTAAAATAAAGGGATGATTTCAATATCCTTATAGTATTATAATTCACCTCCATCCACAATCGCAACATAATAATATTACGTGTTGAATTAAAAGGGAATATTTCAATATCCTTATAGTATTATAACTCAACCCCATCCCCAATCGCAACATAATAATATTACGTGTTGAATTAAAAGGGAATATTTCAATATCCTTATAGTATTATAATTCAGCCCCATCCCCAATCGCAACATAATAATATTACGTGTTGAATTAAAAGGGAATATTTCAATATCCTTATAGTATTATAATTCACCCCCATCCCCAATCGCAACATATTAATATTACGTGTTGAAATAAAAGGGAATATTTCAATATCCTTATAGTATTATAATTCACACCCATCCCCAATCGCAACATAATAATATTACGTGTTGAATTAAAATGGAATATTTCAATATCTTTATCGTATAATAATTCACCCCCATCCCCAATTGCAACATAATAATATTACGTGTTGAATTAAAAGGGAATATTTCAATATCCTTATAGTATTATAATTCACCCCCATCCTCAATCCCAACAAATTATAAACACGTGTTAAATTGTAGGAATGATCACATTATCCATATAGTACTCTAATTCACCTCTATCCCCAATCGCAACATAATATAAATACGTCTTAAATTATAGGGATGATCACATTATTCTTATAGTACTCTAATTCACCTCCATCCCCAATCGCAATATAATATAAATACGTGTTGAATTAAAGTGGTGAACTCATTATCCTTATAGTATACTAATTCGCATCCCTCCCCAATCGCGACGTAATATAAATAGGTGTTGAAATGAAAAGATGATTTCAATATCCTTATAGTATTCTAATTCGCCTCCCTCCCCAATCGCAACATATTAATATTACGTGTTGAATTAAAAGGGAATATTCCAATACCCTTATAGTATTATAATTCACCCCCATCCCCAACCGCAACATAATAATATTACGTGTTGAATTAAAAGGGAATATTCCAATACCCTTATAGTATTATAATTCACCCCCATCCCCAATCGCAACATATTAATATTACGTGTTGAATTAAAAGGGAATATTCCAATACCCTTATAGTATTATAATTCACCCCCATCCCCAATCGCAATATAATATAAATACGTGTTGAATTAAAGTGGTGAACTCATTATCCTTATAGTATATTAATTCGCATCCCTCCCCAATCACAACATAATATAAATAGGTGTTAAAATGAAAAGATGATTTCAATATCCTTATAGTATTCTAATTCGCCTCCCTCCCCAATCGCAACATATTAATATTACGTGTTGAATTAAAAGGGAATATTCCAATACCCTTATAGTATTATAATTCACCCCCATCCCCAATCGCAACATAATAATATTACGTGTTGAATTAAAAGGGAATATTTCAATATCCTTATAGTATTATAATTCACCCCATCCCCAATCGCAACATAATATAAACACGTGTTAAATTGTAGGGATGATCACATTATCCTTATAGTACCCTAATTAACCTCCATCCCCAATCGCAACATAATATAAATACGTGTTAAATTGTAGGTATGATCACATTATCTTTATAGTACTCTAATTCACCTCCATCCAAAATCGCAAAATAATATAAATACGTGTTGAATTAAAGTGGTGATCTCATTATCCTTATCGTATACTAATTCGCATCCATCCCCAATTGCAACATAATATAAATAGGTGTTAAAATAAAGGGATGATTTCAATATCCTTATAGTATAATAATTCAGCCCCATCCCCAATCGCAACATAATAATATTACGTGTGAATTAAAAGGGAATATTTCAATATCCTTATAGTATTCTATGTCACCCCATCCCCAATCGCAAAATAATAATATTACGTGTTGAAATAAAAGGGAATATTTCAATATCCTTATAGTATTATAATTCACCCCCAACCCCAATCGCAACATAATAATATTACGTGTTGAAATAAAAGGGAATATTTCAGTATCCTTATAGTATTATAATTCACCTCCATCCCCAATCGCAACATAATAATATTACGTGTTGAATTAAAAGGGAATATTTCAATATCCTTATAGTATTATAATTCACCCCCATCCTCAATCGCAACATAATAATATTACGTGTTGAATTAAAAGGGAATATTTCAATATCATTATAGTATTATAATTCACCCCCATCCCCAATCGCAACATAATATAAACACGTGTTAAATTGTAGGGATGATCACATTATCCTTATAGTACTCCAATTCACCTCCATTCTTAATCGCAACATAATATAAATACGTGTTGAATTAAAGTGGTGATCTCATTATCTTTATAGTATACTAATTCGCATCCCTCCCCAATCACAACATAATATAAATAGGTGTTAAAATAAAGGGATGATTTCAATATCCTTATAATATTTTAATTAGCCTCCCTTCCCAATCGCAACATAATAATATTACGTGTTGAATTAAAAGGGAATATTTCAATATCCTTATAGTATTATAAATCACCCCCATCCCCAATCGCAACATAATAATATTACGTATTGAATTAAAAGGGAATATTTCAATATCCTTATAGTATTATAATTCACCCCCATCTCCAATCGCAACATAATAATATTACGTGTTGAATTAAAAGGGGATATTTCAATATCCTTATAGTATTATAATTCAACCCCATCCCCAATCGCAACATAATAATATTACGTGTTGAATTAAAAGTGAATATTTCAATATCCTTATAGTATTATAATTCACCCCATCCCCAATCGCATCATAATAATATTACGTGTTGAAGCAAAAGGGAATATCTCAATATCCTTATAGTATTATAATTCCCCCCATCCCCAATCGCAACATAATAATATTACGTGTTGAATTAAAAGGGAATATTTCAATATCCTTATAGTAATATAATTCACCCCCATCCCCAATCGCAACATAATATAAACACGTGTGAAATTGTAGGGATGATCACACTATCCTTATAGTACTCTAATTCACCTCCACCCCCAATCGCAACATAATATAAATACGTGTTAAATTGTAGGGATGATCACATTTTCCTTATAGTACTCTAATTCATCTCCATCTGCAATCGCAACATAATATAAACACGTGTTAAATTGTAGGGATGATCACATTATCCTTATAGTACTCTAATTCACCTCCATCTCCAATCGCAACATAATATAAATAGGTGTTAAAAAAAAAGGTGATTTCAATATCCTTATAGTATTCTAATTCGCCTACCTCCCCAATCGCAACATAATATAAATACGTGTTAAATTGTAGGGATGATCACACTATCCTTATAGTACTCTAATTCACCTCCACCCCCAATCGCAACATAATATAAATACGTGTTAAATTGTAGGGATGATCACATTATCCTTATAGTACTCTAATTCACCTCCATCCAAAATCGCAACATAATATAAACACGTGTTAAATTGTAGGGATGATCACATTATCCTTATAGTACTCTAATTCACCTCCATCTCCAATCGCAACATAATATAAATAGGTGTTAAAATAAAAAGATGATTTCAATATCCTTATAGTATTCTAATTCGCCTCCCTCCCCAATCGCAACATAATATAAATACGTGTTGAATTGTAGGGATGATCACACTATCCTTATAGTACTCTAATTCACCTCCACCCCCAATCGCAACATAATATAAATACGTGTTAAATTGTAGGGATGATCACATTATCCTTATAGTACTCTAATTCACCTCCATCCCCAATCGCAACATAATATAAACACGTGTTAAATTGTAGGGATGATCACACTATCCTTATAGTACTCTAATTCACCTCCACCCCCAATCGCAACATAATATAAACACGTGTTAAATTGTAAGGATGATCACATTATCCTTATAGTACTCTAATTCACCTCCATTCCCAATCACAACATAATATAAATAGGTGTTAAAATAAAGGGATGATTTCAATATCCTTATAGTATTCTAATTTGCCTCCCTTTCCCAATCGCGACATAATAATATTACGTGTAGAATTAAAAGGGAATATTTCAATATCCTAATAGTATTACAATTCACCGCCATCCGCAATCGCATCATAATAATATTACATGTTGAAATAAAAGGGAATATTTAAATATCCTTATAGTATTATAATTCACCCTCATCCCCAATCGCAACATAATCATATTACGTGTTGCATTTAAAGAGAATATTTCAATATCCTTATAGTATTATAATTCACCCCCATCCCCAATCACAACATAATATAAACACATGTTAAATTGTAGGGATGATCACATTATCCTTATAGTACTCTAATTAACCTCTATCTCCTATCGCAACATAATATAAATACGTCTTATATTGTAGGGATGATCACATTATCCTTACAGTACTCTAATTCACCTCCATCCCCAATCGCAACATAATATAAATACGTGTTGAATTAAAGTGGTGATCTCATTATCCTTATAGTAAACTAATTTGCATCCCTCCTCAATCGCGACGTAATATAAATAGGTGTTAAAATAAAGGGATGATTTCAATATCCTTATAGTATTATAATTCAGCCCCATCCCCAATCGCAACATAATAATATCACGTGTTAAAATAAAAAGGGATTATTTCAATATCCTTATAGTATTATAATTCACCTCCATCTCCAATCGCAACATAATAATATTACGTGTTGTAATAAAAGGGATAATTTCAGTATCCTTATAGTATTATAATTCACCTCCATCCCCAATCGCAACATAATAATATTATGTGTTGAATTAAAAGGGAATATTTCAATATTCTTATAGTATTATAATTCACCCCAATCCCCAATCGCAACATAATATAAACACGTGTTAAATTGTAAGGATGATCACATTATCCTTATAGTACTCTAATTCACCTCCATTCCCAATCGCAACATAATATAAATACGTGCTGAATGAAAGTGGTGATCTCATTATCTTTATAGTATACTAATTCGCATCCCTCCCCAATCACAACATAATATAAATAGGTGTTAAAATAAAGGGATGATTTCAATATCCTTATAGTATTCTAATTTGATTCCCTTTCCCAATCGCAACATAATAATATTACGTGTTGAATTATAAGGGAATATTTCAATATCCTTATAGTATTATATATCACCCCCATCCCCAATCGCAACATAATAATATTACGTGTTGAAATAAAAGGGAATATTTCAATATCCTTATAGTATTATAAATCACCCCCATCCCCATTCGCAACATAATAATATTACGTGTTGAATTAAAAGGGAATATTTCAATATCCTTATAGTATTATAATTCACCCCCATCCCCAATCGCAACATAATAATATTACGCGTTGAATTAAAAGGGAATATTTCAATATCCTTATAGTATTATAATACACCCCCATCCCCAATCGCAACATAATAATATTACGTGTTGAATTAAAAGGGAATATTTCAATATCCTTATAGTATTATAATTCACCCGCAGCCCCAATCGCATCATAATAATATTACGTGTTGAAGTAAAAGGGAATATTACAATATCTTTATAGTATTATAATTCACCCCCATCCCGAATCGCAACATAATAATATTACGTGTTGAATTAAAAGGGAATATTTCAATATCCTTATAGTATTCCTATTCACCCCCATCTCCAATCGCAACATAATAATATTACGTGTTAAATTAAAAGGGAATATTTCAATATCCTTATAGTATTATAATTCACCCCCATCCCCAATCGCAACATAATATAAACACGTGTTAAATTGTAGGGATGATCACATTATCCTTATAGTACTCTAATTAACCTCCATCCCCAATCGCAACATAATATAAATACGTTTTAAATTGTAGGTATGATCACATTATCCTTATAGTACTCTAATTCACCTCCATCCAAAATCGCAACATAATATAAATACGTGTTGAATTAAAGTGGTGATCTCATTATCCTTATAGTATACTAATTCGCATCCCTCCCCAATCGCAACATAATATAAATAGATGTTAAAATAAAGGGATGATTTCAATATCCTTATAGTATAATAATTCACCCCCATCCCCAATCGCAACATAATAATATTACGTGTTGAATTAAAAGGGAATATTTCAATATCCTTATAATATTATAATTCACCCCCAACCCCAATCGCAACATAATAATATTACGTGTTGAAATAAAAGGGAATATATCAGTATCCTTATAGTATTATAATTCACCTCCATCCCCAATCGCAACATAATAATATTACGTGTTGAATTAAAAGGGAATATTTCAATATCCTTATAGTATTATAATTCATCCCCATCCCCAATCGCAACATAATATAAACACGTGTTATATTGTAGGGATGATCACATTATCCTAATAGTACTCTAATTAACCTCCATCACCAATCGCAACATAATATAAATAGGTGTTAAAATAAAGGGATGATTTAAATATCCTTATAGTATTATAATTCATCCCCATCCAAAATCGCAACATAATAATATTACGTGTTGAATTAGAAGGGAATATTTCAATATCCTTATAGTATTATAATTCACCCCCATCCCCAATCGCAACATAATAATATTACGTGTTGTAATAAAAGGGATAATTTCAGTATCCTTATAGTATTATAGTTCACCTCCATCCCCAATCGCAACATAATAATATTACGAGTTGAATTAAAAGGGAATATTTCAATATCCTTATAGTATAATAATTCACCCCCATCCACAATCGCAACATAATAATATTACGTGTTGAATTAAAAGGGAATATTTCCATATCATTATAGTATTATAATTCATCCCCATCCCCAATCGCAACATAATATAAACACGTGTTAAATTGTAGGGATGATCACAATAACCTTATAGTACTCTAATTCACCTCCATTCCCAATCGCAACATAATATAAATACCTGTTGAATTAAAGTGGTGATCTCATTATCTTTATAGTATACTAATTCGCATCCCTCCCCAATCACAACATAATATAAATAGGTGTTAAAATAAAGGGATGATTTCAATATCCTTATAATATTCTAATTTGCCTCCCTCCCTAATCGCAACATAATAATATTACGCGTTAAATTAAAAGGGAATATTTCAATATCCTTATAGTATTATAAATCACCCCAATCCCCAATCGCAACAAAATAATATTACGTGTTGAATTAAAAGGGAATATCTCAATATCCCTATAGTATTATAATTCAAACCCCATCCCCAATCGCAACATAATAATATGACGTGTTGAATTAAAAGGGAATATTTCAGTATCCTTATAGTATTATAATTCACCCCCATCCCCAATCCAACATAATAATATTACGAGTTGAATTAAAAGGGAGTTTTTCAATATCCTTATAGTATTATAATTCTCCCCCATCCCCAATCGCAACATAATATAAACACGTGTTAAATTGTAGGAATGATCACATTATCCTTATAGAACTCTAATTCACCTCCATCCCCAATCGCAACATAATATAAATACGTGTTGATTTAAAGTGGTGATCTCATTATCCTTATAGTATACTAATTCGCATCCCTCCCCATTCGCAACATAATATAAATAGGTGTTAAAATAATGGGAATTTTTCAATATCCTTATAGTATTATCATTCACCCCCATCCCAAATCGCAACATAATAATATTACGTGTTGAATATAAATTGAATATTTCAATATCCTTATAGTATTATAATTCGCCCCCATCCCCAATCGCAACATAATATAAACACGTGTTAAATTGTAGGGATGATCACATTATCCTTATAGTACTTTAATTCACCTTCATCCCCAATCGCAACATAATATAAATACGGTTTACATTGTAGGGATGATCACGTTATCGTTATAGTACTCTAATTTACCTCCATCTCCAATCGCAACATATTATAAATACGTGTTGAATTAAAGTGGTGATCTCATTATCCTAATAGTATACTAATTCGCATCCCTCCCCAATCGCAACATAATATAAATAGGTGTTAAATTAAAGGGATGATTTCAATATCCTTATAGTATTATAATTCACCCTCATCCAAAATCGCAACATAATAATATTACGTGTTGAATTAAAAGGGAATATTTCAATATCCTTATTGTGTTATAATTCACCCCCATCCCCTATCGCAACATAATATAAACACGTGTTAAATTGTAGGGATGATCACATTATCCTTATAGTACTCTAATTCACCTCCATCCCCAATCGCAACATAATATAAATACGGGTTGAATTAAATTGGTGATCTCGTTATCCTTATAGTATACTAATTTGCATCCCTCCCCAATCACAACATAATAAAAATAGGTATTAAAAAAAGGGATGATTTCAATATCCTTATAGTTTTCTAATTCGCCTCCCTCCCCAATCACAACATAATAATATTACGTGTTGAAATAAAAGGGAATATTTCAAGATCCTTATAGTATTATAATTCACCCCCATCCCAAATCGCAACATAATATAAATACGTGTTGAATTAAAGTGGTGATCTCATTATTCTTATAGTATACTAATTCGCATCCCTCCCCAATCACAACATAATATAAATAGGTGTTAAAATAAAGGGATGATTTCAATATCCTTATAGTTTTCTAATTCGCCTCCCTCCCCAATCACAACATAATAATATTACGTGTTGAATTAAAAGGGAATATTTCAATATCCTTATAGTATTATAATTCACCCCCATCCCCAATCGCAACATAATATAAACACGTGTTAAATTGTAGGGATGATCACATTATCCTTATAGTACTCTAATTCACCTCCATCCCCAATCGCAACATAATATAAATACGTGTTGAATTAAGTGGTGATCTGATTATCCTTATAGTATACTAATTCGCATCCCTCCCCAATCACAACATAATATAAATAGGTGTTAAAATAAATGGATGATTTCAATATCCTTATAGTATTTTAATTCGCCTCCCTCCCCAATCGCAACATAATAATATTACGTGTTGAATTTAAAGTGAATATTTCAATTTACTTATAGTATTATAATTCACCCCCATTCCCAATCGCAACATAATAATATTACGTGTTAATTAAAAGGGAATATTTCAATATCCGTATAGTATTATAATTCACCCCCATCCCCAATCGCAACATAATATAAATACGTGTTGAATTAAAGTGGTGATATCATTATTCTTATAGTATACTTATTCGCATTCCTCCCCAATCGCAACATAATATAAATAGGTGTTAATATAAAGGGATTATTTCAATATCCTTGTAGTATTATAATTCACCCCATCCCCAATCGCAACATAATAATATTATGTGTTGAATTAAAAGGGAATATTTCAATATCCTTATAGTATTATAATTCACCCCCATCCCCAATCGCAACATAATATAAACACGTGTTAAATTGTAGGGATGATCACATTATCCTTATAGTACTCTAATTCACCTCCATCCCCAATCGCAACATAATATAAATACGTGTTGAAATAAAGTGGTGATCTCATTATCCTTATAGTATACTAATTCGCATCCCTCCCCAATCGCAACATAATATAAATAGGTGTTAAAATAAAGGGATGATTTCAATATCCTTATAGTATTATAATTCACCCCCATCCCCAATCGCAACATAATAATATTACGTGTTGAATTAAAAGGGAATATTTCAATATCCTTATAGTATTATAATTCACCCCATCCCCAATCGCAACATAATATAAATACGTGTTAAATTGTAGGGATGATCACATTATCCTTATAGTACTCTAATTCACCTCCATCCCCAATCGCAACATAATATAAATCCGTGTTGAATTAAAGTGGTGATCTCATTATCCTTATAGTATACTAATTCGCATCCCTCCCCAATCGCAACATAATATAAATACGTGTTAAAATAAAGGGATGATCTCATTATCCTTATAGTACTCTAATTATCCTTTATCATGAAAGTTTTTTTTGTATAAATTTGTATTTAATGAAAGATGTGATCACGTAATTTTTATAATATTTTAATTCCCCCCCCCCCCATCACAACCGTAACTTGGTATAAACAAGTGTTGAATTACAGGTGTGGTAACGTAATCCTTAGAATATTTAATTAGCCTCTGACACTAACCAAGTCTGATGAATACTTGTTGAATTACAAAATGCCTATATTATTCTAATTCGTCACCTTCGCAAACGGTGTTTAATTGAACGTGGTATCGCGTAATCATTGTGGTATTATATTTTGTCTCCTTCTCTAATCACGTCAAGATATAAATATTTTTTGAATTAAATGTGCGGCAAACGTAATTGGGATTGAATTTTCTTTCATAATCCGTTCCGAATTACCCTCATTCTTATGATGAGTTAAATTTCCGATTAAACTATCCTTTTTGTATACCACTTCCTGTTGTTCTTCTTTCTTTAGGCCTACCCACATAAACACAAATTTTAATATCTCGCAGTGAAGGTAGTCCTTCTTGTGTTGCATTTACTCTTTATTACCATTCACTCTCATTATAATATGCGGAAGAAGGTAATCACTAGTAAATCTTGTCTCTTTCTTTCTCTCTCCCTCTCTTTATCTCTCTTTTTCTTACAATTAATAGACACTGCAAACAAATATTGGTCACAAAAGACAATTAATATAATATATTCCTTGGCTATTTTCCTCCTCTTCGCCACTTTCATTCTCATTGCAGATTTTGAATGCAGAGGGAGATAGGCCTAATCCTTATCCTATATTATTTTCCCTTTTCCCCCAAATCTATAAAACCCTATAAACGGTGAGTTCTGTTCCTATGTAGGGTATTATTGGTATAAATGTTCGCTTACGTTTTGTTCGCATAAAAAAAACTATCGTTATCAGTAATTTCCTCTACTGATAAAGGAAATCTAACCTCGAACGCTTCGATCAGAGATAACCTGTGATAAAACTACGCGAACGTAAAAGTCTGTCAAATTTGATTCGATTTCGACGAGAGTGGAACGGAGCGCAGCGGACAGGTTGGAATAAATCATGAAAAAGACAGAAGGCAATAAATAAAAGCTGGGCTTGGACACAATACTTGCCCAAAGTGAAAGCTATTTATCAGGCTATTAAATAAGAAAAATGAAAAACAAGGTTGGACTTCTTCAAATTACAAACTGCTAGCCTGCAGAAGGACGCTCGTAAACATCGGTAATATATAAATCGTCCACAGGCGTTGGAAATTCATAGCTTCTTCGAAAAAAAGTAAGTCAAATATTTTTGGACCCATCAAACGGGCCTACCTACAAAATTATCACGTAAACTTTGGTATGCTTGTACAGCACTCGCTTTAATTAAGGAATATTTCTAACTTGAAGTTCTTTAAAACCGTTATTTATGGTTCTGTTAAGAATGTTTGTGTCCATTTCTATAGGTGCACCAGATACGGTATGAAACCCCTGATACTTTGCTTAGTCCTATGCAGTTTAAAAAACATTAATATTGATTAAATGATTATTTTAATAAATATAATTTTAAATAGCCCAAAATACTGTATCTGTGAGCCTGTCTGCTCATAAAAAATACTTCCTGAATGGGTCTTCATCAAAAAATGAATTTGTTTTAAAAAATTCCCATTGAATAACAAAAGAAATCAATTAATAAACAATCCTTACACCTCCTACAAAATAGTTAGAAACAACTATGTAGACTAAATTTCTTTATCACAGTTAGCATCATCACCAGGTTACGAATGAACCTCTAACAAAAATTAAGTCAACTTTTAACTCCTGATGATAATAATTGTGTTAAATAAATGTACATAATTGTGTAACTATTTTGTAATTATAGTTACAAAATTATTTAATTTAATTTAGTTAATAAATTATAAAATATTAAGTTAATTACAGCTAAGCTAGGGAGAACAATTCACAACGGTAAAAATTAAAACTGTTTACTCTAAATCTCACTACATACTAGTTTAATAAAACAAACACACTAGTATATTAAAACACACGGACTAGTTTCGATAACAATGTTGCCTTCATCAGTGCTTGGCTTCATCAATAGTTGGCAAGCACTGATAAAGGCGACATTGTCGTCAAAACTAGTGTATTTGTTTTAATAAACTAATGTGTAGTGAGATTTAGAGTAAACCTTTTTTTAATATTTACCGTTGTGAATTTAAAATATTTATTTAATCAATTATTAGAGTGTAATATTTGTAATTGCACTACTGTGCTCGATTAAAAACGAAAGAAATAAAGTTTCCTAGGTAAAGTAACCGATTGCCGCATTGAACGAGGGACCTCTATATCCTCGGTCTTGCAACAACGTTGTTCAGTTTCCGTGACTAGCATGCAGTGCTTAACTTAATTTTATTTCTTGTAACCAAATTTTGTTTATTATAATTTATGTAATATTGTTTCCTACAACCAGGTACTCTGCAGTTATATTGTAATGTAGTAACAGATAGTGCTCTGTTACCTTGAAGGCTATAAGGCTATTTAAGGTTATAAGTTATATGGTTATAAGGCAAAGAGGTTATAATATTATAAAGTTATATAAGGTGAGATTCAATATTTTTATTAAATAATTTATTTTCAGGTCGTTTCCTCAACGTTGTAGTAATTTTTCCGGGTTATGTAACACTCTACACTATTAGACTTAAGTATAATTATTTCTACAGTATCATTTACGTCTGAATTCGATATAAATACCAAACAGTACTTACACAAAATTAGTAGCTCCATACTTACATAATACTCATATTACGTAATAATATTATTATTTCTTAAACCTCATCAGTATTCATTCGTTGCCGATTCAAAGATTAATTAGGTTTCTGGAAATTGAATGATACTCCAGGGTATACTTGCTAAATTCATAAATATTACAAATTTTAAAGTTAAAAAAGTAAAGTAATAATAATTTATTAGACTCCTGTGAGGTTACGTTTTGTATTCTGTGACGTAATTACAAGATTGTCTAAGAGCGTTAAAAGAGAAATCCAAGGAAAACCATACTAGTAAAGATTTTCTTAGGGTTATGTTTCGTTTATATGAAAGTAACGGTATGCAACTTTTTGGCTTTAGCCTTTGTTTTGTAGATTTATTGGTAAAAATCAGTAGCCTATTTAGTCTTGAGAAAGCTATGAAAACTGTTGGTGTGGTCGATACGAAGAAGTCTAATAAAGTTTTTTATATTTTCGACTCTCATTTTTACAGAGTATATTTAAGTATATATACAAGTATATATTGGAGGCACTAGAATATTAATCTTTTATGTGCTATTATTTGTATGGTGTAGCTTCATTAACATCTCTTAAATAAGATAATTTATTAAACATTTGTGGAAAATTATTATTGTCGAAGGAAATATCGCGTTTTGTAACATGTTATGCTGTACCATGTTCCGTCAATATGCCGCATTCAGAATGGAGAGAAGGCGCTTCACTATGACACCTCTAGAGGTAGCAAAACTTAAGGTAGGTCTATATCAAATTCCTTCACTATGCCACACTCAAAATGGGGAGAAGGCGCTTCAATATGACACCTCTAGAGGTAGCAATACTCAAGGTAGGTCTATATCATATTCCTTCACTATGCCACACTCAGAATAGAGAGAAGGCACTTCAATATGTCACCTCTAGAGGTAGCAATACTCAAGGTAGGTCTATATCATATTCCTTCTCTGTGTCGCACTCAGAATGGGGAGTAGGCACTTCACTATGACAACGCAATAGGAAGCAATACTTAAGGTTGGTCTATATCAAATTCTTTCACTATGCCACACTCAAAATGGGGAGAAGGCACTTCACTATGACACCTCTAGAGGTAGCAATACACAAGGTAGGTCTATATCATATTCCTTCACTATGCCGCAGTCAGAATGGGGAGTAGGCACTTCACTATGACAACGCTATAGGTAGCAATACTCAAGGTAGGTCTATATCATATTCCTTCACTGTGCCGCACTCAGAATGGGGAGTAGGCACTTCACTGTGACAACGCTATAGGTAGCAATACTCATGGTAGGTCTATATCATATTCCTTTACTATTTCGCACTCAGAATGGGGAGTAGGTACTTCAATATGACACCTCTAGAGGTAGCAATACTCAAGGTAGGTCTATATCATATTCCTTCACTATGCCACACTCAGAATGGAGAGAAGGCACTTCACTATGACAACACTATAGGTAGCAATACTCAAGGTAGGTCTATATCATATTCTTTCACTGTGCCGCACTCAGAATGGGGAGTAGGCACTTCACTGTGACAACGCTATATGTAGCAATACTCAAGGTAGGTCTATATCATATTCCTTCACTATGCCGCATTCAGAATGGAGAGAAGGCACTTCAATATGACACCTCTAGAGGTATCAATACTCAAGGTAGGTCTATATCATATTCCTTCACAATGCCACACTCAGAATAGAGAGAAGGCACTTCAATATGTCACCTCTAGAGGTAGCAATACTCAAGGTAGGTCTATATCATATTCCTTCTCTGTGTCGCACTCAGAATGGGGAGTAGACACTTCACTATGACAACGCAATAGGTAGCAATACTTAAGGTTGGTCTATATCAAATTCTTTCACTATGCCACACTCAAAATGGGGAAAGGCACTTCACTATGACACCTCTAGAGGTAGCAATACACAAGGTAAGTCTATATCATATTCCTTCACTATGCCACACTCAGAATGGAGAGAAGGCACTTCACTATGACAACGCCATAGGTAGCAATACTCAAGGTAGGTCTATATCATATTCCTTCACTGTGCCGCACTCAGAATGGGGAGTAGGCACTTCACTGTGACAACGCTATAGGTAGCAATACTCATGGTAGGTGTATATCATATTCCTTCACAGTGCCACACTCAGAATGGGGAGTAGGCACTTCACTATGACAACGCTATAGGTAGCAATACTCAAGGTAGGTCTATATCATATTCCTTTACTATGCTGCACTCAGAATGGGGAGTAGGTACTTCAATATGACACCACTAGAGGTAGCAATACTCAAGGTAGGTCTATATCATATTCCTTCACTATGCCGCATTCAGAATGGAGAGAAGGCACTTCAATATGACACCTCTAGAGGTATCAATACTCAAGGTAGGTCTATATCATATTCCTTCACTATGCCACACTCAGAATGAAGAGAAGGCACTTCAACATGACACCTCTAGAGGTAGCAATACTCAAGGCAGGTCTATATCATATTTCTTCACTATGCCACACTCAGAATGAAGAGAAGGCACTTCAACATGACACCTCTAGAGGTAGCAATACTCAAGGTAGGTCTATATCATATTCCTTCACTATGCCACACTCAGAATGTAGAGAAGGCACTTCAACATGACACCTCTAGAGGTAGCAATACTCAAGGTAGGACTATATCATATTCCTTCAATATGCCACACTCAGAATGGAGAGAAGGCACTTCAACATGACACCTCTAGAGGTAGCAATACTCAAGGTAGGTCTATATCATATTCCTTCACTATGCCACACTCAGAATAGAGAGAAGGCACTTCAATATGTCACCTCTAGAGGTAGCAATACTCAAGGTAGGTCTATATCATATTCCTTCACTATGCCACACTCAGAATAGAGAGAAGGCACTTCAATATGTCACCTCTAGAGGTAGCAATACTCAAGGTAGGTCTATATCATATTCCTTCACTATGCCACACTCAGAATAGAGAGAAGGCACTTCAATATGTCACCTCTAGAGGTAGCAATACTCAAGGTAGGTCTATATCATATTCCTTCACTATGCCACACTCAGAATAGAGAGAAGGCACTTCAATATGACACCTCTAGAGGTAGCAATACTCAAGGTAGGTCTATATCATATTCCTTCACTATGCCACACTCAGAATGAAGAGAAGGCACTACAACATGACACCTCTAGAGGTAGCAATACTCAAGGTAGGTCTATATCATATTCCTTCACTATGCCACACTCAGAATAGAGAGAAGGCACTTCAATATGTCACCTCTAGAGGTAGCAATACTCTAGGTAGGTCTATATCAAATTCCTTCTCTGTGTCGCACTCAGAATGGGGAGTAGGCACTTCACTATGACAACGCAATAGGTAGCAATACTTAAGGTTGGTCTATATCAAATTCTTTCACTATGCCACACTCAAAATGGGGAAAGGCACTTCACTATGACACCTCTAGAGGTAGCAATACACAAGGTAGGTCTATATCATATTCCTTCACTATGCTACACTCAGAATGGAGAGAAGGCACTTCACTATGACAACGCCATAGGTAGCAATACTCAAGGTAGGTCTATATCATATTCCTTCACTATGCCGCACTCAGAATGGGGAGTAGGCACTTCACTGAGACAACGCTATAGGTAGCAATACTCATGGTAGGTCTATATCATATTCCTTCACAGTGCCACACTCAGAATGGGGAGTAGGCACTTCACTATGACAACGCTATAGGTAGCAATACTCAAGGTAGGTCTATATCATATTCCTTTACTATGCCGCACTCAGAATGGGGAGTAGGTACTTCAATATGACACCTCTAGAGGTAGCAATACTCAAGGTAGGTCTATATCATATTCCTTCACTATGCCGCATTCAGAATGGAGAGAAGGCACTTCAATATGACACCTCTAGAGATATCAATACTCAAGGTAGGTCTATATCATATTCCTTCACTATGCCACACTCAGAATGAAGAGAAGGCACTTCAACATGACACCTCTAGAGGTAGCAATACTCAAGGTCGGTCTATATCATATTCCTTCACTATGCCACACTCAGAATAGAGAGAAGGCACTTCAATATGTCACCTCTAGAGGTAGCAATACTCAAGGTAGGTCTATATCATATTCCTTCTCTGTGTCGCACTCAGAATGGGGAGTAGGCACTTCACTATGACAACGCCATAGGTAGCAATACTTAAGGTTGGTCTATATCAAATTCTTTCACTATGCCACACTCAAAATGGGGAAAGGCACTTCACTATGACACCTCTAGAGGTAGCAATACACAAGGTAGGTCTATATCATATTCATTCACTATGCCACACTCAGAATGGAGAGAAGGCACTTCACTATGACAACGCCATAGGTAGCAATACTCAAGGTAGGTCTATATCATATTCCTTCACTGTGCCGCACTCAGAATGGGGAGTAGGCACTTCACTGTGACAACGCTATAGGTAGCAATACTCATGGTAGGTCTATATCATATTCCTTCACAGTGCCACACTCAGAATGGGGAGTAGGCACTTCACTATGACACCTCTAGAGGTAGCAATACTCAAGGTAGGTCTATATCATATTCCTTCACTATGCCGCATTCAGAATGGAGAGAAGGCACTTCAATATGACACCTCTGGAGGTATCAATACTCAAGGTAGGTCTATATCATATTCCTTCACTCTGCCACACTCAGAATGAAGAGAAGGCACTTCAACATGACACCTCTAGAGGTAGCAATACTCAAGGTAGGTCTATATCATATTCCTTCACTATGCCACACTCAGAATGAGAGAAGGCACTTTAACATGACCCCTCTAGAGGTAGCAATACTCAAGGTAGGTCTATATCATATTCCTTCAATATGCCACACTCAGAATGGAGAGAAGGCACTTCACTATGACAACGATAGAGGTAGCAATACTTAAGATAGGCATATATCATAATCCATCACTGTACCACATTCAGAATGGATAGAAGGCACTTTACTATGACAACTCTAGAGGCATCAATACTCAAAGTAGGTCTATATCATATTCTCTCACTATAACGCAGCACTTTAAGATAATACGGACATTTCCTCTATTACACCTAACCTTCCTTATTCTTTCACCTATACAAAAGAGAAACTGGTTTGAAACTTCCCTGTATCGTCAGTATGGATGGATATGCTATCAAGTCAATGTAGGTGTGCTATATTACTTTACTTTACAATTAATAGAAGCTCTAAATCCTAACATTATACCCTAGTTCTACCTGTATTCACAACTTTTTCCTATCTTTCACATATCAGAATTCAGTCAACTTTTTTAATTATCTCAATTTACGTAGCCATATATAAATTAGTGGTATTTTACTGGCCTGAGAAATATTTAATTCATAGAGTCATTTCCATTTTCGTTTTATGTTAATTTGCCTTTGTAGAAGGTAAACACTTCTAACTAATGATGTATAAATTTTATATATCCTTTTTAAAAAAAAACATTCAATTATAGATAGATCTATAAAACTTAAAAGCGTAAAAGTGTATTGACGATCTTTATTGTGTATGTATTTATTTTCAGAGTGCGGGGAATATTGTTTCTGATTTTTGTTAGTCTAACGAAAAAATATAACAAGACAAAACAATTGTTTTCACATGGGAAAACGGCGCATCGTCTATACGTTAATATTATTGCAGGCAAGACATTCTGTTCTTATCGAGCGTTGTCTAGGCTACTGATTTGTTGTCAATGTTTATCCAAAATCGAAGAAAATAATAAAGCCAGGAAAGTGCAACTGATTGTGTTGCCGAAACCATTCAGAGACCTTTTAAGATTAAATTACGTTTATGATTTAAATACAAATTTAATTTTATACACACGTGCACATTAGAAAAGAGATATTGTAGATAATTGCCAAAAATAACACACTTTGCGATAGAAATCTCAAGAACTAAACTGACCTTGAGTTAGAGGGTAAGAAACAGTGAGTTAATGGCTCATGTAGGTCCCAGATCTGAGATCGGCTCGTGGGTCAAATATAATATTTGATAATACAATTCATAGCTAGTAACGGAAAAACTCTGTTCCCTTCGTTTGGGAGCAAACCACCTCAAGTAGCAAGATTGCCCGCGTGACTCAGAGCAACACTGGAGTTTCCTTAACCTTCCTAATAGCAACTACTCTTTCTTGCATTGTGTGTATGTGTGTGTGTGTGTGTGTGTGTGTGTGTGTGTGTGTGTGTGTGTGTGTGTGTGTGTGTGTGTGTGTGTGTGTGTGTGTGTGTGTGTGTGTGTGTGTGTGTGTGTGTGTGTGTGTGTGTGTGTGTGTTTGTGTGTGTGTGTGTATGTGTGTGTGTGTGTGTGTGTGTGTGTGTGTGTGTGTGTGTGTGTGTGTGTGTGTGTGTGTGTGTGTGTGTGTGTGTGTGTGTGTGTGTGTGTGTGTGTGTATGTGTGTGTGTGTGTGTGTGTGTGTGTGTGTGTGTGTGTGTGTGTGTGTGTGTGTGTGTGTGTGTGTGTGTGTGTGTGTGTGTGTGGATGTGTGTGTGTGTGTGTGTGTGTGTGTGTGTGTGTGTGTGTGTGTGTGTGTGTGTGTGTGTGTGTGTGTGTGTGTGTGTGTGTGTGTGTGTGTGTGTGTGTGTGTGTGTGTATGTGTGTGTGTGTGTGTGTGTGTGTGTGTGTGTGTGTGTGTGTGTGTGTGTGTGTGTGTGTGTGTGTGTGTGTGTGTGTGTGTGTGTGTGTGTGTGTGTGTGTGTGTGTGTGTGTGTGTGTGTGTGTGTATGTTTGTAAACATATAACTTGTAGACTAATAAATGGTTTAATTATTTATCATTTGAATAATTTTTTTAAACTAAATAACCTAATTAATTATCGAAGGGAATCGGTACACATCACATTTATCTACTAATTACATACATGGTTTTCTAAATATTAACCACGTATTAGTTGATTATTGAAATTGTTTTTCTTTCAATTATTCGGTTATTAGTAGAATATGTATCTTTGTTATGTCCAAAATTATTCAATTATTACATTAATTGTGATTTAAATAATTCAGTAATATATTTAGAAAGTAGAAACATATTTGTTTATTTCGTAAATTATTTCTTAAATATATACTAAAGTTAGTTGGGGGTAATTACTTGAATATTTGCGGTGTATTCACTTAACTAATTACTGTCTATATAAATTATTGCTTTAAAAATCGTAAGGTTTTTAATAAATTAAAACCATTTAATATTCACTATAATAATTACAGCAGTCTGTATTGTTTGTTTTGTTTTGCTTTCAGGAGTAGGGCTGAGAAGCCCTTCTCCCAACCGTGACAATCACTAGCCACAATATTAGGCTGGACTGCCGCTATCTAACGCTGGTACAATAACCCTATCCATGTAATTATGCATTCTTGCCAGTGTCTATCTAGTGTCAACTTTAATTTATAGCATCGCGTTTGCGCGCGCACTTTCACGCGATGCTATAATTTTCACACTTGACATTTTAGCATTCCGTTTTAAAAAAAGAATGTATTTTAAGGCAATGAAATAAGAAATGTAATTATCTAATGGTAATTGCATTTCCGTAGGTAGTACAACTTATACGCATTTTAGTGGTTTTATAAACTGCTTTTTAATGTAGAAATGTTTTGAAATAGAATAGCAGAGAGCACAGAATTTCCGAAACTTTTAGGGTCCACGAGGTAATCATTGTGATATTAGTAGTGCTTTATCAATAGTTTAAGGTAGAATAGTGGGAACTATTCTCTGTGTGAATACAACTAGTAGCTATCCTGCGCATTTAAGAAATTCCAGAAAATTTGAATAAATTGAAAAATTACGTGTTTTTGGATTCCTGGAGGTGAATATACTAACAAGAACCACGTACTGTATTGAAAAATACGTTCTTTCAGGTCTATTCTGATTATTCTAAATATTCTTTTATTTTTCGACCTACCTTTATATGTAAAATTTCAAATGACTACAGTCTCCGACTTTTTACTCTTTAGTTATTTCCAACTACTCGTTAAAACTGTACCGTTTTGTCATCTTGCTATTGTTGTTCGTTATATAGGCTATATTTTTAAATGTCTAGCTAATATAAAATTTAAACACGACATAT